>CM062624.1:26752930-26877930 GCA_025617555.3 Puccinia polysora
AAATAATAAATAATAAATAATAAATAATAAATAATAAATAATAAATAATAAATAATAAATAATAAATAATAAATAATAAATAATAAATAATAAATAATAAATAATAAATAATAAATAATAAATAATAAATAATAAATAATAAATAATAAATAATAAATAATAAATAATAAATAATAAATAATAAATAATAAATAATAAATAATAAATAATAAATAATAAATAATAAATAATAAATAATAAATAATAAATAATAAATAATAAATAATAAATAATAAATAATAAATAATAAATAATAAATAATAAATAATAAATAATAAATAATAAATAATAAATAATAAATAATAAATAATAAATAATAAATAATAAATAATAAATAATAAATAATAAATAATAAATAATAAATAATAAATAATAAATAATAAATAATAAATAATAAATAATAAATAATAAATAATAAATAATAAATAATAAATGATAAATGATAAATGATAAATGATAAATGATAAATAATATATAATATATAATCAACAATGAAAAATAAATAATATGGTTGTTTACAGGGGTAAAAAAATCAAAAATTCCCATTATGGGGGGGGTATATGGCCCCCCAGGGGTTGCGCGTGTTTAGAACAACCATTTGGAATAGTTTTTGGGCCCCAACGCTTTGAGGGGCCGTACAAAACTACCATAGGTCATGTCGGGCCCTAAAAAAATCCCACAGGTCGTGTGGGGCCCTATACGACTCCCACAGGTTGTGTGGGTCCCTATACAACTTCCACAGGTCGTATGGGGCCTTACACGACTCCCACACGACTGGAGCTGTGAATTTTAAATTACACTTTATTCATTTATTTATTTATCTAGTCATTTATTTATTCATTTATTCATTTATTTATTCATTTATTCATTTATTTATTCATTAATTCACTTATCTCTTTATTTCTTTCTTTATTTCTTTATTTATTTATTTCTGTCTTTTTTTATTTATCTATTAGGGCTTATAAAAGTTATAAAAACCGCCATTAGAAACCCACCATTCTTTTACCAAACCTGCAATTTTTAATTGCGGTTTTCTGAAATACACATACCCCCCAACTGGTGTATTTCAAAATGGCTGTTTTCATGAAAATGATGGTTTTCAAAAATTAAAACTGCCACTATGATCCATCCACCATCCATCTCATGCAAAACACCCACCCACACCTCCACCTCAGCAAATCCATACCAATCCCATCTCCATAGTATCACACACATCTCATCTCCATTGCTTCACATCTCCATTTCTTCACACAAATTCCATTATCATCTTTCTCGAAATTTCAAATCAAACTTCCCAAGAGCAAGTTAAAAATGAAAAAAAAGCTGACTGAACTTTTTTTAATTATTTTACTCTGATTCAGAACATGATTCAGACTCCAATTTGGAATCAACTTTGTTGCGTTTTAATCCTCTTTGGGAAAAGAAATACATGGTTCCACAAAGACACACTCTCCAAAACCCTATGTATGAAAAGCAAAAGCTTCATCTACTCCGTAACTTAAGCTTACAGAAACTGTTCCAAACTTTATTGCCTTCATACATGAAACATATGGAGATGATTGAAGACCAGAAAATCTTCCAGAAAAATTCTCAGAATCCTAAATGCAATTCAGCTATCTAAAAGGATTTTTCTCTTTGTAGATTTGGATCAAATGGAAATGGTTCAGCAATACATTGATTAGAAAATTTATGCTCATTTGGTTATGGATCCATTGAATTATACACCCAAGGATTCATGATTGTTATCATATCTTTCTGTTTCTCATTCCTTTCTTGGAAAGCCAAAGAAGAAAGCAAGTATATTTCTCAAGTAATGTAGACTGAAGGGTTTCCCACTTGCATTGGTTTTGTTGATGGAACCACTATCCTCTTGAGTCAAAAACCCAAGCTAGATGGAAGCCACTATTTTGATTGGAAAAAAAGGCAATCAATTCATTTCTTTTCCAAGCCTTTGATAAAACCTTCAATAACGCACTTTACAAATATGTTTTAGATGTGTATATAGATACTCTGTGTCACTACAAATTTTTTACAATAACAACAAGAAGTTCATATCCCTCCATTCTGGCCTTCCTGGTTCTTATCACAATTCATATTTTTTCAATTGGATGCAGATTGATAAAAAACCAGATAACTACTTTGACTAATATCATTAACCTTTGGCCAATTCAGCTTATGCTAGTTGGAAATATTTGGTTCCAGCATATGGCAATGTTATATCCAATGATCAAGCCAAAACTGATTTCAATTATTATCTTGATCAATAAAAAGTTTGGATTGAGCATGCCATAGAAATCCTGAAAGGAAGATGGACCAGCTTACAGGAGATTTGAAACCAGCTCCAATCTTCCAAAGACATGAAGTTACTAATCAACTTGATTATCACTTGTGTAATCCTTTGAAAACTTCTTGCCAACATGAAAGATGAATGGGAAAAAATATTTGAAGAAGATATCCCCCATCCTCCTCAAAGCATCCAGGTATTATCTTTTAACTTGTCTTCTGCATTGAGAGAGCAGATTCTACCGCTCACACTGACTAAATTTGATGAGTAGCATTCAAATTTGAAATGGGTGCATCATCACATCACAAAATTTGTTTGTTTTGGGTTGTTCAAATCCTAGGCTGACCTGGTTTTTTTTTTCTTTGGTGAACTTAGAATAAAAAAAGAAACATAAATTCCAAACCACCCACCTCAACCCACAAAAACACCAGTCCAATCCTCCCTCCTCCTCACAAAACCACCTAAACCATCACCACCACCTCACCCCACCAAACCACTTGTCCAAACCTCTCTCCTCCTGACCACACCACCTCACCCACCAAAACCACCTCACCATCCACCTCATCTACCTCCAAGCTCACCCAGTCATCCTTCTCCTTATTCTTTTCTGCTCAGCGCGCCAGGTACGTCCCCCCTCCTCCTCCACAAATCATTGGTTCTGACCTCCCCCCTCCCCCTCCTTTTAGAATTCCTCCTTTTTCCTTGCTTAGCACCTCTGGTAAGCACCCCCTATCCTCTCCTCCCCTTCACCCCCTCCTCCTTCTCCCCTCATTCCCCCTCCTCCTCATCATTGGTTTGTTGGCAATGTAAGACTCAAAACAGTGCTGGCCATTGGAACTTCTATGGAGGGGAAGGGTGATTTTTTAGGCTTCCCTCCTGAGTGTTACAAAAACACATTGATTTAACTGGAATCAATGTCCAGAACCTTTTAGATGTAGAATAACGGAGAACAGATAACTTGGTAGTAAACAACAGCAAGGAAGAAAACACACTCTGAGTCAAGAGGGTGAGGGAAAGACTTGAACAAAAGTCATTATAGTCTGTTTCAGAGCTCAATAGAACAGTGCACTTGAAAGTAAAAGCGCCTGCAAGCTAATAGCTCTGGTCTTAACAAGAGGCTCAGGAAAAATCAACTCAATCCCAATCACCCTCCAAGTTCTCAATGAACCTGCCCAACTTAGAAAATCAATTGCTTGAAGGTACAAGGAGGGTACCAGAAAACTGTGGGAGGCTTTACTATTAACGCAACTTATCTATGAAGTTCCAAAGCACAAAAATGAAGCAGTTGAACAAGAATAACCCAAAACTTCACAAGGAACTCAAGAGTAGTGTGTCCAAATTCAATGATCACAAAAATACAGGGAGGCTTAACACTTCAGGTTTAAATTTAATAAAACTCTTAGTAAAACGTGACTGTTCTGGAAAGATAATCAAATGAAAGATCAATACCAATTTGGTCAGAGAAAGGGATAAGAGGAGTGGTTTAACACACTCAAGAATTCAACCAAATGAATTATTCTTCAAACAGAGAGGATATTGGTTGGTGATAAGGATGAGGATCAAGGGATAATAAATAGATATATCCAGCTTTATGATGATGATTATTATTATTATTATGAGGGACACAGGTGGATCCCCTTATGTATTCATCAGAAGATTAGATGATGGATGGATCCATAGATAGTTGGTGCATAGATGGATTAGAAAATCTGGGGCAAGAGCCCCTTCTTTTGTAGGCAAGAGGGCCCTATAACTATTTACAAGTGGATGACACATATGAGTGCAGAAAAAATATGAGCAGATTTTTTTTTCTTTTTTGATGATCATGATGGAGGATCAACTCCTGAGAGCGGAGGATCAATTCCAAGTGATGAATGAATGGACAGGAGTGGATGGACCTAGGATATGAGAGCAACAGTTTTGATGGAGTGATTGGAGGTAGCAACCAGTGTTGATTAACTGACAAATTGTTTAATTTATATTGACCAAAGATGGCTGGCCAGTAGAATCATCAGTAAGAGATAACAGAAGAAAGAGTAGGAAACTGAGAATGAAAAAGATAAAGAAACAAACATCAAGCACAAGATGACTAAGATGGGCGGTGGTTGGGTAAGCTGGATCAGGCACGATGAAGTTATTGAGGAGCACAATAAGAAGGACTTCAAAGAAAAGATATCAACAGTCAGATTTGACAAGGTTGAGGATTTGGCAATAGATGACAGTCTTACCAGTCAGATTGAGTTAAAGATGGAGTTTGAGAAAGTAAGATTTGGTTTGTTAAAGAATATAAGAAATGAAATGAAAAGATAAAGAAAGAAAAAGAAAAGAGAATAGATAGAAGGAAATTTTTTTAGATGTAGAGTCGACAATGGAGAAGCGGGAAAAGTATGACCTCGGGTTGAGGTTGTGATTTGTTGGAGGATTCAATCATTGTTGAGGTCAATTTTTTTTTGGAAGAGAGTCCGAGAAAAGAGCCGGGAACATGAGACAAAGTCATGAAAGATAGGAACAGATCTGTGATTGTGTTGTTGCCCACGGCATTGTCCGCGCCATAGAAGATGTGACAGTTAAGTAAAGAAAGTAAGGAAGGGATGCTGAGAAAATTATTCAACAACCAGAACAACCAAAAAATTGACAGAGGTGGGATGGATTGAGCCAGCTTGGATGGGAGCGCTCAAAGAGGTTTTGTAGCAGGAGGGATGAGAGATGTGGAGGAAATTGCGCTTGGGTGCAATTGGTGATGGTGAGCAAGATGAGAATGAGGGTTGCCCACAAGGTTATGAGCGCTGAGGTGATGATGAGTGTAAGCTTGGATGAGAGTAGGGTGAGTGAAATTGGATTTGAGTGTGATGGAAAATTTGAGGATGATTGGAGGGAGGTGATGATGGTTATATGATGAATGATGGCAGCTTCCGGAAATGAGAAGCGCAGGGGACCAGATGAAGCAGGATGATGGATGGGAGGATAAACGGGATTGGGCGTGAGAGCAATTGGTTGGATGGAAGGATGATCACATGACCAATTCAAGAATCAACCAATGTAGATGAGTGTGAGACCAAATGGGATCAAGCAACATGAGCCCAAGGGTGGATGATGGATATTGAGATGGGAGACAGGATTGGTTGGAGATAGCAACCAGACTGACTGACCAATTGACGGAGGTGGGGTGGATCAAGCGCCCTTGGATGGGAGCGCCCAAAGGGGTTGAGGGGTGATTGGATGAATGATGAGGGTGGGAATAGACAAATTGGTCTTTGACTGATGGATGAATTTAGGATGAAAGATCAATCAGATGGATCAAGCAAGAATGCTTGCACGTGCTCCTTGGCCAAAAACAGTCAGAGGTCTGTCAAATGTGTGAAAGGGGGGAATTGAAAACAGAGCCTGGGGACTTGAAAACCCATGGGCCTGCCCTAGACTGCTAGGAAAGGGAGATGTTGGAGGAAGGAAAAAAATAAAAAATACTATACATGATATTATGTTTTTAATTTTTGGATAAGATAAAAAACTAAGAATATTTTTGTAAATTTTGCCCTTTCCTTGAGGTGTACCAAATTGATCACCACAGCAAGAAATTGCATGGTTGCTTGCCAGTCTACTAATTTATCCATTGGCAAGCAAACAGTTTCTTGATTTCCGGTCAACCAATCAATTGGTTGGCAAGCAAACAAATTTTGATTGCTGTTTGGCCAATCAATCAATCAATTTGTCAGCTTGCTACTATGTACAGAGCAACCTGTCAATAGCAACACAAAACTATGAAAAATAAGAATATCTCAATTAAAAAAATAAGGAGGGAGAAATCCATAAATATTATTAAAGGAATAGATTCCTCACCCAAAATTAGGTGGGTAACTCACTAACCCCACCCTTGAATTCCAAGTCCTTACATTTTTAGAATAATTAAAAAGAAAAGTACTAAAAATTACGACACCAGTGTGGCACTTTTTGGCCATTCTAATATTTCACAAGTGTTGTCACGTATAGGGTTTACACCTAGAATTCACTCAGAATTGAGGTGTTGTGTTTATTTAGGAGTTACACGCGGAAATGTTTCATGTAACAATTCCCGCGCGCAGCCCTACATCATTACATATCCCTACGTACTCGTAGTAGCAGATTCCCGCGTACTAGAGACCCGCGCGCAGCTAATTCTGCCACGCACGCAGCGGATCCTACCCCGCGCGCATCTGTAATAACTGATCCCCGCGTCTGGATCAGTCGTGACTAATCTGACAACCAGGTACTGCTCAGAAGGGCTACAACCTAGTTAGAGTTGCCTAGCATATGTAATAAATTGACATATGCATTACTAATAATCTAAAAAGATCCAAACTTAAATAAAATTAATGAAAATTAAGTTTAGAAAATTTTTTAATAATAAATCAAAGATCAAGGATTACCACATAAATCACTGACCCTGATCTTTGAAGACCACAAAACAATACAAGGAGTGTTCATAAAAATTATTAAAAACTATCTACGTGATCAGAAGATGATGCAAAATTAGTAAACATTCACATCTTTCTGCTTTAAAGCAATAGCAATAGTACAAATGAACAATGAGTACAGAATGATCAAATTTACGCCATAACAGATTAACAGATCCTGTGGCTAAAATAGTACAGAAATCCAGCAGATCTAAGGTCAGCTGATTGACAGCACCAAGTGGACGTGCCAGTCTTTTCCTGACTGGCTTTCCAGCCTCAGCCCACGAGCAGAACCCTCTCTACATGCCCTGAGAAGCTCAAAAATCACCCCAAAAAGGTATTTATATAGACCTCTTCGGATCCATTATTCCAGATCAGTTAATCAGTTTAGCAGGAATTATTACTATCAATCAGACACCGTTTTGTTGTTGATCAATTGCTTATATGAAGATAAGCAAGTGATTTATGACTTAGTCTGTAGTAGTATTATTTATTCTTTTTAACCAATCAACCCTTGAAGTTTAGTCAAGCAATAAACCCAATCTGTTCTGAAACCCTTCCAATTATTTCAGGATTTTCGTGGTATAGTTCTCAGAGTGAGTGTTTCCCTTCCTGTCTTGGCTATTTGTGCTTTTAAGACTGCCCATTAGTGGAATATGCCCTTTCTAAGGCACCCAACTTCATTCCAAGGTTGTTAAACTGCCTAAGGAGGCCCCTTGAAGAGAGGTTGCTAGTCTGTAAAGATCCCCAGTAGTATAATACTGTGGCCCCTCTTTTATATTAAATTGAAAAAAATTTATTACCAAACATATTAAACCTTGCAACTGCTCTTATTATATCATTTATTTGAGCTTCTAAGTGTTTATTTTTGGAATAATTATTATTTTTATCATTCCAGTGATTTTTATCACTCTCTGTAGCTAAAGGACTGCAAGTTTCCTGGTATCAGAGAGCTGACAAATGGGGGTCTGGCTGGGAAATATCCTTAAATAATGAATTTTTTAATTATTTACTCCTTGGACCAGTCTATTTATTTTTTAAAAATAAATTAACATACTTATAAAATATATTTTTGATCATTTGTTTCTCTATGGGATCTTGAGACCAATGGAGAATTGATAAATTATTATTTGAACCTTCTTAAAAAGAAAAAAGATGAAAAACTCCATAAATTTGTTACTTTTATTATAACTCCTGAGCAACATCAAGAGAAATTGATTTATTATTAACAGCAGGTTATAAAAGACAAAGAACTTGAGCTTGAAAGAATTATCAATTTCAATTATTTATTAAGGCAACATAAGGAGTGGAAAATTTATCAAAGGAAGCTTTATATTTATAAACCAAATAATCCTGAAGATAAAGAAAAATCCAAAATTAATAAAAGTGATTATTTCTTTCTAAAAATATCATTTTCACATGTAAAAATAAAAAAAAATATTGAACTTATATTTTTTTATCCATCTCAGTGGATTTTGTTTTTGGTGATCTCATTGATCAGGACCTCTTAGAGGACGTCTCAGAAAGTGTATCCTTGGATTTACTGTTGGATTTATCCCAGGATCTGATTAGAACTCACTCAGACCCCATTGGAATCCCCCCCAAGGACAGTTGTGATCCCAACCAAGTGTTGGTACCCTTTATTTCAACTTTAAGTGAGTTAAAATATATATAAAAAAATTATTAAAAATATAAAACACACAAAAAATATTATTTTTATATTTTTAAAGTCTTTTTTCAAAAGTTTTTACAAAAGACTTACTCATTTTTTTTTGGTGCTATGTATCAAAATAGGCGCAACACCCGCGCAACATTTAGAGCCCCATTGTATGGATCACTTCCCGGAGGAATTCATATGCGCAAGGACTCCAGTCACGAGCGCAATGAGAGGGCTTGAACCCATGACCATAGTGTCACGCGGGACAACAACAGTGACAACCAGGGCCGCCAACTCAACCAACAGACTGTTGGAGAACCATCCATTGCCCAACAGGTTATCCCAAGAGGGTACAGGTCCTCCTATACCACCCCAGCTAGACTCAACCAAGAACAAAAGAGTCAAGGTATTAGTGAAAAAACACGTGAGCTATTGGGAACAATTCAAATTGGCCCAGACCCAGGAGGATAAACCAGGTATGAGAAAAGCTATTTCTCTGGCAAAGAAATCTCAGATTTCTCTGCAAAGGTTGATCCCAAAGAAAGAAGTAGAAGGATAAGTGCAGAACTAGAATCCTTGGGATCAGTTAGCTTCCCTAAGGGGAAAGGACCCCAAAAAGAAGAGTTCCTCAGCCCATCAGAAGTTAAGGAACCCAAAGGATTGGGACAGAATGATATCCCTAGCACAGAAGTGGAAGAAGGTGTACCACAATTAGATTTAGAAGTTCTCTTAATAGCTTTTCTGTAAATTTGTCTCACAATTTTACTACTATTAGCCAGTGCTTTGACAAAGTTTTTCAACAATTGGACAAATTGAGTCTGAGTATTTTCAGAGTGATTGATACCCAGTCTCAGATTATGAAAATTGATGAGTTAGAAATACAACAAATCAAGGATAGTATAAAATCTAGTATGTTGGACCTGATGAAACATAATGATGATAACCAATAAATTCTTCAGGAATATATTCTTGCAACAATGGACCAGATTGAGGAAGAAGTTAAGAAAACTATTCCTACTCCTTCAGCTCATCTGGTTAACAAAATTGAATTATTAAGCAATAAACTTGATTTGGAGTTAGGTATGATTAAGAATGATCTCAGAGATCTTAAGGTCAATTCTACTAACTCTCCAATCATCAACCTAGAATAAACTAGACCTGCTAGGTTCACCAGTACACCTAGTGTTCCTCCCAGAACCAGGATAACTAGGAATGAGTCTTTCAGACCCAGTCCTACTCCTGTAATGGAGAAGGCTTTGAAGTTACTTCCTCCCATTACTGAATGGCCTAAATTCTCTGGAGAAGGAGAATACAACCATGTCATTTTCTTTAAATTTATTGACTATAATCTTTCTTCTTATGAGCTCCCTGATGCAATAGCTGAGGTAAAATTGCCCATAATATTTGAAGGAGTAGCTCTTGATTTGTTTATCAATAAAAGAGAAGAAGTTGGGTCTTTTTCCTGGAGTTCTTGGAAAGAATTGATCAAACTACAATTTGGTACTAGGATTTGGAAAAGAAAGATGATGAAAACTTTTTAAACCTCCCAGTTTGATCCATCCAAGGACAAACCTCATAAGTGGTGCTTAGACCAGAAAAAGAGGTTAGACTGTTTTTACCCGGATGCTGACAAAGAAGAAGTTAATGAAAGACTCCTCAACTTATGTCCTGGAAAAATCAACCACAGTGTAAGGTGCAGGATGCCTATGGATTCAGATCTGTCTACCTTAATAGGTGTGTTGAAAGAGACTATTGATATGAATGGTCTTGATAAAAGAGCCAACAGACTCCCCAGGGAACAAAATACTAGAAACAGGGAAGAATATACTTCCAGGACTAAGGAATCCCCTGCTACTAATCCAAATACCTTGGAAGTCAAGAAGACTCCAGAATCAAAGGAAAAAGTATGTTGGAAGTGTAACCAAACAGGACACGTAAAACCTGATTGTCCTCTACCTAGGAAAAGGTTTAATCTTATTGGAGGAGAAGAGTATGACAATCCTGACCCTCACTTTGATGATACTGATGGATCACTCTCTGATTGTGATTTAATGATCACTAACCCCATCAATATGATTGAAGGTAGTATTGAGTCTTCTCTGGACATAAATTCCGTCAATGCTGATTCTAACTTACCTCAAAAATGGAATCCCAAAATGAAGATTCACCACATCTCTGAGGCTAAGGCCTTGACTCTAAAACCTTCTGCAGGTAAAAGTTACACTTCAGGCAAAAAATGCTATGCTACTGGTTTAATCCAAGGTTCCCCTGTTAAGTAACTTCTGAACAGTGGAGCCTTTTTCTCTTGTGTTGGTTCAACTTATCTGGAGAAACAAGACCCAAACTGGAAACTGAACTAACTACCAGTACCTCAGGCTAAGTTCAGCAGTTGTAATTCTGCTCTCAATGCTGTTGGAGTATGGTCTTCTGATATCATACTCCCTCACTCTAAAGGATCACTCAAACTGAAAATTGAATTTGTAAAACTCCAAAATGGAGTATGTGATTACTTTATCCTTGGAAATTATTCTCTTTGCTTATATGGTATAGATGTATTCCAAAGCAAGGGTAGATACTTCACTATAGGTGGAAACTGGAATAATTAGTTCCAAATATGCCATGTCAATGCTCAAACTTCTGAAAAAACACTTAGAGAGTTTCAATCAGGAATACTTCTCTCAAGCTGCTTTGAATTCCCTGCTAAATGAAGAACAAAAATGGGATATCCTACAAGTATGCTTTTAAAATCAGAATGCTTTCTTTACCAAGGATCACCCCATTGTTAACATCAAAGGACATGATATGATCCTAACTCTGACCATTAAGCCTCCTTACCCACCTAAACTCAGGAAACCTGCTTACCCTTCTAGTCCAAAATCTAGAGCTGCTCTGGAAACTCATATTCAAGAGTTGGTTGACTTACAAGTCTTAAGGAAAGTAGGACACAATGAACAAGTGGATATCAATACCCCAGTAATTATAGCTTGGCATAATGATAAGTCAAGAATGGTTGGAGATTTCAGAATGCTGAACAACTACAACCAAGCTGATTATTATCCAATTCCAAGGATTGACCATTCTCTACATAACCTGTCCAAAGCTAAGTACATCACTACCATGGAAATTCTGAAAGGTTTTCACCAAATATATATCAGCCCTGATAGCAGGATATTCATGAGAATTATCTGTCATTTGGGAATTTATGAGTATCTTAGGATGCCTTTTGGTATAAAAAATGCTCCTTCTCATTTTCAAAGGATGATAGATATTGTCCTAGTATTATTCATCGGCAAGGATGGATGATGGTATACATTGATGATGTTATCATTTACTCTGATCATTGGGATACTCACATGGTGAAATTAAGGCTAGTCCTCAAAACCATCTCTTCTGTGGGATTAAAAGTATCAATGAAAAAGTTTAAATTTGGCTACAGGGAACTCAAGGCCTTAGGACACATTGTCTCTGGACTAACCTTAGCTGCTGACCAAAACAAGATAGCAGCAGTAATAAATAGGCCTATTCCTCAGAATAAAACTGAAATCCTATCCTTTATCAGCTTCTGCAGCTGCTATAGAAAGTACTTACCAAAGTTTTCTCTTCTAACCAAATGCCTGTATGAGATCTGCAACAACACCACTGTGTTTGAAATGACTCATGACAGAGTCAAGAACTATGAGGAACTCAAGATGGCAATGACCTCAGCTCCAGTACTGATTCAGCCAGATTATTCTAAACCTTTCAAACTCTACATAGATGCCAGCATGGAAGGGCTAGGAGCTACTTTACACCAAGAAGTCATAGAGGATTACAAACCAGTGGAAAAACCTATACTCTTCATATCCAGAAAAGGTATGGTGCAAGTCAAATGGAATGTCTTGCTTTAGTATGGGCTCTAGAGAAACTCCATTATTACTTAGAAGGCACCACTTTCACTGTGATTACTGACTGCAATGCTTTCAGGACATTGATGAACATGAAGACCCCTATTAGGCACATGTTAAGATGGCAGATAGCCATACAACAGTACAGAGGTCAGATGACCATAGTTCATCAAGCTGGGACTAAACACCAGAATTCTGATAGTTTGAACAGGAATGCTTTACCCAATGACCCAAGTAACCCTCCTTATGATCCAGGGGATAATGATATCTTCCCTATCCTTAACATTATCAGGTTGAACATTGAAGCTCCTATAATGGGAATCCACATTTGTGAACTGAATGAATCATTGTTAAACTCAATCAAAGAACCTTACAGTTCTGGCATAAAAACTCTGATTACTATTATGGAAAGTACTTCTCCACCATCTGAATTGATAAATAGACTACCTGAACCTCTTTTGGAACCATACAAAGCCGGAAGGTTCACCATATGGTATGGTGTAGTATACTATAGGCATCAACATTCAAGTGTTATAGTATTAACTAAGGATAACCATATCAAACATGTCTTGGATGAGTGCCATGATAACTTCTCATCTGATCATTTATCTGCTGATAGAACCTTAGATAAGGTCAAACAAACTGCTTGGTGGATTAATCGGAGAACCTCCACTATATGGTATGTTACCTGTTGTGAAACTTGTCAGAAGTCCAACAGGACCACTGGGAAACAGTTCAGTCTACTGCAAAAGATTGCTGAACCCAAGAAAAGATGGGAGATCATCAACATGGACTTTGTAACTGGACTACCACCAGGAGGAGCCTATTTGTAAAACTCAGTCTTAGTCATTGTGGATAGGTTCTCAAAGAAAGCAAAGTTTCTACCTAATCACAAGTAAGACACAGCTATGGAAGTTGCCCTATTATTTTGGAACAGACTCATTGCTGATGTTGGAGTTCACAAGATTATTATCAGTGATAGAGACGCTAAATTTACCTCTGAGTTCTGGAGAAATCTTAAGATATTCTTGGAACCACCTTAGCTTTCTCTACAACGTATCACCCTCAGATGGATGGCTTAGCTGAAAGAATGATTCAGACCCTGGAAGACATGCTCAGGAGATTCTGTGTCTTTGGACTAGAATACAAGAATTCTGATGGTTATTGCCACAATTGGGTTAGCGTTTTACCTGCACTGGAGATGGCCTACAACAGTAGCAAGCACTCTACTACTAAGGAAGCACCCTAAATACTGGAAAGAGGACGGATTCCTAGATTACCCAAGGATAACCTTAACCACCAGCTAACAAATATTCACCCTACATCACTTGATTTCAAAAACATGATAGATGTAGCAAACAAACATGCTGTTAAGTGTGTCCAGGATGCTGAGGAGTATAACCAGCAAAGGTGGGATAAAACCCATAAGGAACCTGATTTCAAGATTGGTGATCAAGTATTGATCTCTACCACCAACTTTACCAACTTAGCTGGAAATAGAAAGCTTAGACCAGCTTTTGTTGTACCTTTCACCATTAAAAAACTTCATGGTAAAAATGCTGTGGAAGTAATCCTTAGTGATGAGCTTTCCAGAAAACATCCAGTCTTCCCAGTAAGTCTCATCAAACACTACCACCAAAGGAATGCATAATATACTCCTTCGAATGAAATACCTGTTACAGAAGAGCCTGAAAAAAAAAAAGGAAAAATTAGCAAGACCCATAAAGACAAAAAAGATAGGATCAATGGAAAAGACGTCAGACTCTACCTAGTTAGATACAAGGGGGACTCAGCTGATAAAGATGAATGGTTGCCTGAACATAATATCCCTGAGGGACCCATACACGTAAGGAACTACAGAGCCAGCAGAAGGCATTGTCCCAATTCTTTTTCATATATAGACATATCTTGGAGTGGGGGAATGTCAGCTTGCTACTATGTACAGAGCAACCTGTCAATAGAAACACAAAACTATAAAAAATAAGAATATCTCAATTAAAAAAATAAGGGGTGAGAAATCCATGAATATTATTATGGAAATGGATTTCTCACCCAAAATAGGTAGGGTCACTCACTGACCCCACCCTTGAATTCCAAGTCCTTATATCTTTAAAATAATTAAAAAGAAAAGTACTCAAAATGATGAGACCACTATGGCACTTTTTGGCCATTCTAATATTTCACACGTGTTGTCACGTATAGGGTTTACACCTAAAATTCACTCAGAATTGAGGTGTTGTGTATATTTTAGGAATTACACCCAGAAATGTGTTATGTCACAATTCCCGGGCGCAGCCCCACATCATTACATACCCTTACGTACTTTTAGTAGCAGTTCCCCGCGTACAAGAGACCCGCGCGCAGCTAATTCTGCCACGCACGCAGCGGATCCTACCCCGCGCGCATCTGTACTAACTGATCCCCGCGTCTGGATCAGTTGTGACTAATCTGACAACCAGGTACCACTCAGAAGGGCTACAACCTAGTTAGAGTTGCCTAGCATATGTAATAAATTGACATATGCATTACTAATAATCTAAAAAGATCGAAAATAAAATAAAATTAATGAAAATTAAGTTAAGAACATTTTTTAATAATAAATCAAAGATCAAGGATTACCATGTAAATCACTGACCCTGATCTTCGAAGACCACAAAAAAATACAAGGAGTGTTCATAAAAATTATTAAAAACTATCTACGTGACCGGTAGATGATTCAAAATCAGTAAACATCCACATCTGCCCACTTTAAAGTAATACCAATAGTACAAATGAAGGATGAGTACAGAATGATCAAATTTACGCCAAAACAGATTAACAGATACTGTGGCTAAAATAGTACAGAAATCCAGCAGATCTAAGGTCAGCTGATTGACAGAACCAAGTTGACGTGCTAATCTTTCTTTGACTGGCTTGCCAGCCTCAGCCCACAAGTAGAACCCTCTCTACGTGCCCTGAGAAGCTCAAAAATCACCCCAAAAAGGTATTTATACAGACCTCTTTGGATCCATTATTCCAGATCATTTAATCAGTTTACCAGGAATTATTATCATCAATCAGACACCGTTTTATTGTTGATCAAGTGCTTATATGAAGATAAGCAAGTGATTAATGTATTAGTCTGTAGTAGTATTATTTATTCTTATTAACCAATCAACCCTTGAAGTTTAGTCAAGCAATCCACCCCATCGTTTCTGAAACCCTTCCCATTATTTCAGGATTTTTGTGATAAATTGCTCAGATTGAGTGTTTCCCTTCCTGTCTAGGCCAGTGTGCTGTTATGCCCGGCCATTAGTGGAATAAGCCTTTTCTAAGGCACCCATCTTCATTCCAAGGTTCTTAAACTGCCTAAGGAGGCCCCTTGAAGATAGGTTGCTTTGTCTGTAAAGACCCCCAGTAGTATAATTCTGTGGCCCCTCTTTTATATACATATTGAAAAACTTTTATTACCAACCCAATTAAAACTTGAGCCTACCCTGTAATACCTTTACAAATCATAGGGTTTTGGTTAGAATTTCAGCTACCACTTTTTCCAAATGAGTGTCTTCAATAGATATTGACAACTTCCATACTAGACCTCACATTTATTGAAAGTGTATCTCAATGTCCCTGGATTAAGGGTTCAACTGCGCTTCTTTACTGATAAAGTTTGCGCCTTGGTTATTCTTCTTGATCTTAGAATTGTTTATTGGGATTCCAATTCTTAGTATCAGTGTTGACAGCCACCTAAACTGTTTAGTACAGAGGTTCATGGCTATGAACTCTGCATTTGTGGTGGACTGAGAAACCAAAGCCTGTTTCTTTTTTGTCCAGCCTATTGGGTTTCCATAAAATGTCACAACATAGCCTGTTGTGGAATTCTGAGTCATTGTAGCTCTTCCATAGTTCATGTTGGCCCATCCACATAGCTGGTTGTCTTTGTCCATTGACTTGGTAAAGAACAAGCCCACAGAAGCTTTTCCCTTCAGATATTGGAACAAGTGTTTTACCTTCTTCCAGTGTGTCACAGATGGTTTATTGGAAAATTGCAAGAGTAGGTTGATGGTGAAGAGGATATCAGGACAGGAGTGAGTGCCCAGATTGATTAGTTTGCCCAGTGCTTTCTGCATGGTTTTGATGTCAAATTAAGGTTATTCTTGGCTTATGAAAACATGTATATCCATTGAAGCAGGAGCTTTGACGGCATTGACATTTCTGAAACCAAACTCCTTGAGGGCTTTTTTTGTGAAGTCCCGTTGATCAAGATTTACAGACCCGTCCTCCTTCCACTGAAGCCTGTATCCCAGGTTTTGAGTTGGTCCCAGTCCATTTTCCATGTGAATGTGTAAGCATAGAAACT
This sequence comes from Puccinia polysora, assembly GCA_025617555.3. Lineage (NCBI taxonomy): Eukaryota > Fungi > Basidiomycota > Pucciniomycetes > Pucciniales > Pucciniaceae > Puccinia > Puccinia polysora. Next base: position 26,769,564 of record CM062624.1, read on the forward strand.
TCAAAGCATTTATAAATATTTACTCTTCACCAGAAAAGGTTTCCAATCCAAGCCCTGCAAGGGTTGACAGGAGGTGTGTCCACGGACATCAAGGAGCCTGTTTTGTCCCATACAAAGACTTTTTCAGATGCCAGAGCCAGTCTTCTTTCCTGGGCACCTCAAATATGGCCACTTGCAAAAAGATGAACCACTGCATCAATATCTCCTTAAACAAAGGCCATCTCAACATTGAACTGATAAAACTGATAGTTGTGTTGAACAGCATCAGCTAGTAGGAAATTAATAGACTCACTTTGTCCCACCAACAATTACGTGTCCAGATAATGCCTGGGGTATTCCTGAGGGTTCCCAAAGTATACCCAGCGTGAACTGCAGCAAGCAACCTCCCCAATTTGTTCTTCTTAAGCACCAGTTGCCACATTCCACCAACAACTTTGTCATTGGGCAGTTGAGGTAAAAGAGTTCTGGTCTCCCCCAGAAGATGAGAGTTGTTTTCCTCTGTCATCAATTGGATCCATAGAGGTTGTTAATTTTTTTCCAACATAGCCTTTTCAACATACACCAACTTGCTGATCATAGCGTCCTTGTTATCAGTTCCAGAGTCCTGGTTCCCACAGAAAGAACTAAACTTGGGAAAGATGGCTCTAAGGTTGATGTTGGAAGAGATATCCTTTGGCTCTTTCTTGTATTAGGATAAAAACATGTAACACTTATTGGTGCTGCCTTGAAGATGGTTGAAGTCTGCAGTAGCAGCTGGTTCTGGTGTATGACTGACTGGTGTTGACTGGGTGGATTCACCAGAGAAAGACATATTGGCCAAGAGCAAGGGAAATGTTTCTTTAGATTGCAGGAAGCCATGGGTATTGAAACCACCTTTTGAGGAGATTGAGTTGAGCCTGAGCTGATTGTTTTGGTCCAGGTTAGGCACTGAGGGAGTGCTGAGGGAGGTTCCTTGAGAAAATTGGGAGATTTTTAGCAAAGAGATACTCTTTTTGGCATGAAATCCCTGATTACTGTGACTTGGCGCTAGGTAGGATCAATGAATGTTCTTGTTCAAGAGTATGGTTCATAACCCGGGAATAGGAGAGTTTTTAAGTTCTTTCCAAGTTTAGACCAGTGATGTGAGTGCACATGCACCTTCAGAGCAAATGGTATCAAAATCAGTAAGTCCTTTATGGGCTCTATTGTTAAGTTTGCATTGAGTAGGGTGCCAACCAGAGATTTCCACAGGAGAGCTGCGGAAGGCAGGATATTGATCAACATGGATGAGTACCTGGCCACCTCATCCCAATAACTGATAGTTACCAACAATTGCACCAGTATGCATCACATCTTGGTCAGAATTTTCTGATTGAAACTCTCAGCTTGCTCATTTGTTTGAGGAGAGTGCACTGGAACTTGTTCTAGCACAATACCATGCAAGCTGAGGAAGTCACACAACTTGGTTGATACAAACTCACATCTGCAATAAAAGTGGAGAATGGCCGGAGTGACTTCAAGCTTTTTTTTAATTATGTGTACGTAGCTGATTATATTTTTGTGAACTTCTGACTTGTGTTTGACCAGATATATCCAATTGAAACTTGAAAAATTTTCAATAATTGCCAATATGTATGAAGTGGATTGCTTGCAAGGGGGGGTGTTATTTTCAGTATTTCAAGATGGAGTTTATTAAAGGGCTTTGTGGAATTTTGAAGAGGGTTAGAGTGAGGCCACTCTTTCATTTTAAATTGGACACTTATTTTGCAGGACATTGATGAGGGGAATGGTTTGGGGCAGGAGATATTATGGAGAGAAAGAAATTTCTTCAGGTAGAAATTGGAAGGATGGCAAAGAGTAAAATGCCAGTCTTTATTGGTTTTTTTGACCCTGGCTAAATTTATCTTGTTTGCCAGGTTCTGATGGGCTATTTAGAGGTTGCCTATTTGAGGAAAGCAATAGACTATCCTGTTACCTAGCTTTACCAGCACCATCCGATGTTTGTTCACTACCTTGAGTCCATGTTCTTTGAGCTGAGTGGCCAAGATCAGGTTTCTTGGTCCTTCCAGTGCGTATAAAAAGGGGTAGATGTTAGTTCCTCCTACTTAAAGTTTTCCCACGTGCGTGATTTTGATGCTACCACCATAAGTGTTGAGACTTTTGTGTGTGGGCCAGGGGTCTTGCAAGAGGGAAATGTTGCATACAGTGGACCTGGAGGCCCCTGAGTCATAAACCAATTCTTGAAATGGCTCTCTGGGGTTGTTCACGTTGTAGAGAATTTCTTCTTGAACAAGAAAAACCACAGTTTTCTGGATTGTCACCATTGTTGGAGACTAGGTTGTTGCATTCCTCAGCAGCTTCCAATTCCATTTCCTGATAATCTTCTTCAACCGCATTGATTGAGTGAGCTGTCTTCAGTTGTTTCAGTTCTTGTTCCAGTTGCTTGATTTGTGTGGAAATCTGATTTTGATCTTCAGACTGCAGACTGTTCATTGTGGGAATGGCAGAACTTGGCTTGAACAGTTGTTTTTTATTGGCATGATAGGGAGTCTTTGTAGAGGAATTTTGCAGAGCTGAGCGCGGGTTGGAGGGAAATTATGAGGATTCAAGTGAGTTCCATGCCCATATGGAGTCTTCTAGCAGAACCCAGTTGGATAATGTCTCCAAGGTGAATGGTTGTAGGTTCTATAAGGTAGAGACCATGCTGGACATGATTTTTTCAAGTCATAGGCTCTTGATGACTAGTACTCCTGCCATTCCCAAAAATACATTAATTATCATTTCTTCAGGAGGTTGACCTTCTATCATTTCTGGGAGGTTGAAGTAGGCATCTTTTCAGGAGGATGTATCTTTGCTTAGGCTTCTGCCGGGATCATAAGTTATATTGACCAGTGGCAGGAGAGTGTCACCTGAAACTATTAGAAAATTTTCACCGCAATCAAGGGCCAGTGCTTCATAGGCCTTGTAGAAGTTTGACTTGCTTGATTTCATGCATGACTGGAGGTCATTATTTAATGAAATTCTGAGTAGGCTAAGCACAAGAGCATTTTTTTGGCAACAGGTTTATGAGGTGATGTTTTCCTTTATCCAATCATTTCTCAAGATCTCCTTGTGCCCTTTGCAAGGATGACATCTGATAAGATTCTGATGTAATTTCTTAGAGCTTAAAACCAGCAGAATGAAAAAAGAAGTCAGTAAACATAGAAATTGGAAATATAAACATGAGAAGAAGAAAGAATAAAGAAACCAACAGCTTAGAGTTATTTGATTGGCAGAAAGGAGATCAGATGAAACAGGAAGTGGGCAGAATCAAAGTTGGTAGAGTCAAGGCGGAATAGATGGGTGGCTATGAACAATGGAGCAAGTCTGTCAGAGACATTGAGTTGAAGGCCTTGAGGATCAGTCTCTTACCAGGCAAATGTTTTCGGAGGCCTTTACTTGGTTTGGCAAGATTGATTGGAGAGCTTGAGTTGTGTTGACATGCGTATTGAGTTAGGATTTGAGAAGTGAAAGTCAAGTCACAGTATATTCAAGGGTTGGAGGGAAGATGAGAAGAAGAAGGAAGAGAGAGAATGAAAGTTCAAGATAGATGGAAGAAAGATGAAGAAGGGAGATGGAGATGGTGGAAAAGATGAAGCCGGGAGATCAAGGAGAGAACCCCATCCGTCCAGAAAAAGAGAGGACCCCGAGTCCCCCAATGGATTGTGGGAGGTCCACCCGGGCGCTGAGGCGCGCATAGCTACTGAGACAAAGGCAGAAAAGTGAAGGTGCAATCTTAACAACATCCTCAAAAGGGCTTTTACAGTAGTGCCAGTTGTTTTGGTTCAGATTCAAATTCTTTTTCTTGGTAGAGTAGTTGTTGTGGGTTCATTGGAGCTACGGGTGTTAATCAGGTGTCCTCCTGTATTGGCCATTTTGTTTAACCTATATGCAGTGGATGAAATCTACTCATGGATTATAGGTGCTAAGATTTGAGTCTTGCTACCATAATAGTTTTATAAAGTCTCTATTTCAGTACTTATTTTAACCCTTTTAGTAGTCTATTGTTGAGAGATGACTGATCTCCTCAAACAACTTCCCTGCCCTCACCTTGAATGAGGATGCTTCAAATCCAGAGATGGTCAACATCCCAGTCACCCTGACCATTCTCTCCATACGCTCCCATCTGGATAAATCCCTGATCAGACATCCATCATTCCCTCATCCAATCTCCTTCACTCCCTCATTTGATCCTCTATTTCTGTCACTCTATCTCCTCACTCATCCTGTCCAATTGATCCTTCATACATCATCCTTACATCATCATCCTATCCAACCTCTCAATCCTTCAGCCTGCCACCTTCAATAAATCCCATATATATCAACATCATCCAACTCACCTCAACCTCAGATCTTTCAACCTTCCTCTCCCTTAAAATCTCCAACTCACTCACTTGACTCAACCCTCTCAACCTACCACTCTCTTGATTTGCCATTCATCTCCAGCTCTGTCTGGCAGTGGGGTTCCATCACTATTAAAATTCTATTTCTACTCTCATGCCTTTGTCTTTTGTCTATCAATCTCTGAGATCCATTTCCCAACTTATTGTTGTAAATTAAGCACACACCCCACCATGCTTCTCTTTTTTTTTGTCCTTTGTTGCAATCAAACTTTTCAGTTCTTCACAGTCAAATGCCAAAAGCTCAGAATTTCAACCCCAGGAACATTAGACTAAACCTCCTCACTTCTGAAGAGAAGACTCTGAAAGAATCAATCCCAAATCTTAACAATTCAAATTTCTCCCTCTGGAAATTGAAAATCCTCACCATTGTTTCACTCAAGGGCATATCTCACTTGCTGACCTCCTCTGAACCTGGCAAATTTGAGATTGTGGGCTAAATTCTGGCAAAACTGGACAATTGAACTTATGTAAATTGCGTCAAGGAACATCACCTGGCTGATGGCATTGCAATATGGAAATCAATCAATGAGTTCTTTGCCTCCATGCAAACTGCAAATCAATCTTTCATCGTTTTCCATTTACTTGATCTTCAATTTTACCCCAAGAACATTGAAAAGTTTATCACAGAAGTCAAAGCATGTCTGCTCCAAATCTCCAATATTGCAATAAAGATGGACAACAATAAAGTGTCATACCTCATTCTCTATAAATTTCCACTTCAATTAGACCATCTTAAGACCACAATTACCCACTTTCTAGGAGAAAATAAAATCTATGGCAATCTTGTGCTTCAATGTCTCAATCAAGTCAAGCATGAAGTTGCTACTGGATCCCAGGCCTCAGCCCTGCTTGCTCACCAACAGACCCTCTGATGAAAATCTAATTGGCACAACCCCCAAGACAATCACCCAAAAAGACCTCTGCTTCTGGCTCTACCCTCATCTTTGCCCAAAATACTCCTCCTTGCCAAATTCAAACTCTGCTCAAAAGCCTAACCCTGCCAGCAAAGCCACTGCCAACCTGGCATTCAGCTTTGCCATGAATCATTTTTCCAATCTGTCAAGGGACCAACTGATCCTTGAATAAGGCGCATCCCACAGTATTTTCAAAAGTCCTTGTTTCTTTGACTCACTAGAGACCAATCAAACAGAACTCCAAACCGGAAAATTGAGATCCTCAATTCAGTCCAATGGGATAGGTTCTGATTGGATCATCACCTCTCACTCTATCTTCACTCTAACCAACTCCCTATTTGTTCCCAAAATTGCTGTGAATCTCATTTCCCTAAGTCAAATAACTATGGGGGGTGCTTGTTGGTAAAAACAGCTCCAAATCTGTTCAAGATCACTCTCAACAAACTAATTCTACTTGAATGTCAAATCCAAGAAAATCTTCTGATTGTAGATGAATCCACTCACCCCACCACTCCTGAAGCATTTTCCTTTCTGACTCTATCCACCCTCCACAAACGCTTTGCCCACCCTCATAAGGACTCTACCAAACTTCTCTCACGCAGCTTTCCAAAACTTCTCGGGGATGATCCCTGCTGTTTCTTGTGCGCTAAGGGCAAAGGTAATTGCTCTCCCTTTAAGGGTACTTTTCCCCTGAGAAACAAATAATTTGGGGAACTGCACTCCAATCTCTGTGGACCTATACAGCCAATGTCAAGAACAGGAAATCAATACTTCATGATCCTTACCAACAATCACTCCTGCTTCAAGACGTCTATTCCCCTCAAACTCAAATCCGAGGCATCTACCAAGATCATCAAATTTATTTGCATCCACTCCAACCTCTTCTCAAAGAAACTCAAGCAATCCCACTCTGAGAATGGCAGCAATTTCATAAACTCAAAACTCAGCCCCTTCTTTGACAAGGAGCAAATCCTTGATTTCACCTCTGAAGCTTACGCACCCCAACACAATCCTATTGCAGAACAGGCAAAAAAATCACTCAATGAAGCGGCTTGCACATCCATGCTTGACATGAATATTCCCTTGGAACACTGGGATGAAATCATTTCCAGCTGCTTCATCCTTTGAAATCTCATCCCTTTGCCAATGATCAAAAAATCAGCTTTCAAACTGTGGAACAGATTCTCTCCCAACCTAAACCTCATTTTTTTCCTGGGCTCAAAAACTGTGGTCCTCAATCAACGCTATCCACCTTCCTCAAAGTTTAAAGAAAAATGAACTGAAGGAATCCTGGTAGGATTTGACTTACAACTACTATCCTATTGTGTCTTATTTCCCTCCATTAACAATGTTATTTGCTCCAAGCATGTTAAAACATTTGAAAATCTCAATCTAATACCCTCTTCCAATTCCCTCAAGTCTCCCTTTTATCCCTTTCTCTCCGTCAATGAAACACTGAATGAGCTTCTCAAAAATTCAAATCCCATCTGCACATCTCCCAATTTTCAGTTAACCCCCATATCATCCAACCCCCTTCCAAACCAGGCCAAAAGCTGCTCCAATACTAATGCGTCAATCATTGCTCCTCCTGCTGTCAAAAATTCAAACTCAACCAATAACTCCTCCTCCTCTGACTCCAAGGGTAAACTCATCTCCCTCAAACTCACCAATCCTGCGTCCCAAAACCTGAGGAATTGATCCACTCTCCAACCCCCTGTGCGCCATAGCCTCCTCGCCAGAATAGTTCCTCAAAGCTACCTCAAGGTCCTTGCATCCCCCAAATGTCCTCACTGGCTCAAATCTATGAAGGTCAAGACCAATGGGATTGAACAACTTGTTGTTTGGGAAGGGGGCTGCTCTTACCCCTTAGGGAAAAGAGCACTCTCAACCACCTGGGTCTTCAGACTCAAGCACAATCCTTTGGGCAAAGGCGTAATCTACAAATCCAGCTTCTGTGTCAAAGGCTTCAAACAGCTGGAGTTCTTGGACTACGGCAAAAAATTTGCTCCAACAGGACTCTACAACACACTGAAAACTCTCCTTGTCTATGCCTTCCACCACAATCTCCCCACCCTAAAAAAGGACATCAAAGGTGCGTTTCTGCTGTAGAGACTCCTGAGGGATTATGTAAGTGATTTAGCAAATAGCTTTCTGGCAGTCCTTGAAGGGGAATTTAGTATTACTTCTACTCCTTCAGAGTATTAGTAACACCAAGAGTGGTTTTGAACTGCCTGCCCTTCTAGTACTATAGTAAGTCTGCACAATAATTTATTTAAATTAATGGCTGGTTTCTTTGAGACTTAGTATAGGTCTCAGATCAGACCTTGATTGGTTATTAATTTTTATTGGTAGGGTTGTTGAAGAATGGACCAGATGTATTGGCTTATTGGTTAGTGGTTGATCAGATATGTGTGATCTTAACCAATATCCCAATATTAAAGGGTTCAAGGGTTCTATCAAAGGGGTGGTTCAGGAGAGGAACCAAGGATGGGTTTACCCACAGGGGGCTGGGTAGAGGAAAAAAAGGTTGGTAATCCCTTTTTGGTTGTGCTCTCTTTCTTTGTAAGGGTAATTATTGAGTGATGGGTGGTTTCCTTTAATTTGGTGCTGAATAGCTCAGGTCACAGAAGGACCCTTATTCAAAGCACCTAATGGGGTGGTTTCAATGGTTGATGAGGTTATAAAATTTGTCTTTGATTTCCCTTTTTCTTTATTGTTACACTGACAATCTCCCTTTTTTTTTATATCTGGGTAGGACCACAGATGATTGGGTGGTAATTGGATGATGAGTAGTTGATGAGTGGGTGGAGCTCCTGGATGGTGGATGATGATGATGATGGTATCATGATACAACCTGGATAGGGCAGAGAGGCCCTCCTTAAATAGAAAATCTGGTCCTCAGGGGATGCTCAGGGCTGCCCCTGAGAGTGCCCTGGGGCTTCCCCTGTTATAGTGGGATACAGGTACATGAGACATTTTAGCTGGTTGGGAAAATCTAATACAGTTACATGAGGCATTTCTGCTGGTTGGGAAAACCTAATACAGTTACATGGGGCATTTCTGCTGGTTGGAAAGAGGTTGTACTGGGGTTACATGCAGGCACTTGCCTACATTAATTGCTGTGTAGTGCTGGGTTGAATTTGTGCTGTGGTGAACTGGTACTGGTGGGTTGTTTGGATCAACATGGTCCTAGCTGCCTGCATATATTGCTGGGTAGTCCTGTGGTATTTTCACTGGTGGTTGTTTGGTTACCCATGGCCCAGACTGCCTGCATACATTGCTGGGTAGTCCTTTGGTGCCTGTACTGGTGGTTGTTTGGATCTACATGGCCCAGACTGCCTGCATACATTGCTGGGTAGTCCTGTGGTGCCTTGTACTGCTGGGTGTTTGGTTACACATGCTACTGGCTGCATAAATTGCTGTGTGGTGCTGAGGGTTGTTGGTACTGGTAGTTTATTTGGTATCACATGCTACTGGCTGTATGTACTGGTGGTTGTTTGGTTACACATTGCCCAGACTGCCTGCATACATTGCTGGGTAGTCCTGTGGTGCCTTGTACTTCTGGTTGTTTTGGTTACCCATGGCCTTGCTTATGGTTCTGAGTATACAGGTGAGGTGATTGGTTGTATGTTTGGTTGAGTTGTTATGTTGGGATGTTACTGGTATGTCTTTAGGGATTCCAAGTATACCCATATGGCCTTTCACTAGTTTGTGATACCTGGGTGTGATATGAGCTGTCCACAATTTATTTTGGCTGTATCTTCTAAACCATGAGAGATAGAGGGGTAGTTTGGCTGGGTGAATATGGGTTATTTTTGGTGTAGAATCCATTTCTGAGGTTAAATTTATGATTGGGATTATATTTATACTAGAAAATTGAGTCTGATGGCTATAGATTAGGTTTGGTCAACCACACTGCACGCCCCATTAGACAAAGAAACTTACATCAAATTTCTCAAAGGCTTTTATTCTGAATTCCCTTATCTTTGACTAAAAAAGGCGCTCTATGGGCTAAAGCAGGCCCCCAATAGTTGGTCTGAAACCTTTTGGTCTTGGATCCTCAAACAATGATTCTTTGTTTCCATTGCCAACCCATTTCTCTTAATCAATCAATTCTCCTCCACTTACGTCTTTGTCTACGTTGATGATCTTGTTATTTTTGTCAAATCAGAAAAGTTTTTGTGAAATCTAAAGAAGGAGTTAAACATCTCCCATGAGGGACCTCTTAACAAGATCCTGGGCACCCACCTCATTCAGGAAAACATCTTAAGGCTCCTTAATCAACCCAATCACATAGGGACCGCACTCTCCCAGCTAGGACTCTCCAAATCTCAACTGATATTGACTCCAATGACTCCCAACGTAAAGCTTAGTGGTGCCTCTGATTCCAAACATAAAATCAGTTCCTGAATCTGGCAATCAACTTTTGCTCTTCCACCAGCTATCTCAATTTCATTGCAAGCCGCACTCTCCCAGATCTATCCTACACCGTCTCCAACCTCTCTTTCTTTAACAACAAGCCTGTAACAAACCACTGGGAAGAAATGAAAAACGCATGGCATTACCTCAGATAAACCCAAAACCTGGCTCTGCAGCCCAAATCCACCTCCTTTAAATCGGATCTCAAATGCTTCAGAAACTCTGATGGCGCCAACAATCCCTCCACCCGCAGAAGCCACACAGGGTTTGTGATCCTTCTTTACAGGTGTCCCGTGGCCTGGAACAGTAAACTGCAAATCACAGTATCTCTCTCCTCCACTGAGGGAAAGATCAAATCCCTGGTTCTTGCTATTCAAGAAAAAATTTGGCTCACCAATCTTCTTCTTGATCTGAATCCCAACCTCAAACTTTCCCATTGCGCTAACATTGACAACAAATCCCTACACAACATTTTCAACCACAAATCTCACCATGGTGCTCTAAAACACGTAAACACTCAAATAAGATGGCTGCGTGAACAAAAGGAAAACAGAAACCTCATAACCAATCTCATTCCATACAGCCAAATGATTGCAAACTGTCTCACAAAACCAGCTATCATGCCCTTGGTCACGCTCCTCACATCCTCAATCTTGCAATCCCTCACTCCTAGACACGGTGGCGTGTTGAGAGATGACTGATCTCCTCCAACAACTTACCTGCCCTCACCTCAAATGAGGACGCTTCAAATCCAGAGACAGTCACCATCCCAGTCACCCTGATCATTCTTTCCATCCGCTCCCATCTGGATAACTCCCTGATCAGACATCCATCATTCCCTCATCCAATCTCCTTCACTCCCTCATTTGATCCTCTCATTCCGTCACTCAATCTCCTCCCTCATCCTGTCCCATCCATCCTTCATACATCATCCATATATCATAATCCCATCCAACCTCTCAATCCTTCAGCCCGCCAACATCAATAATTCCAATCCATATCAACATCATCCAACTCACCTCAACCTCATATCTTTCAACCTTCCTCTCCCTTACAATCTCCAACTCACTCACTTGACTCCACCCTCTCAACCTACCACTCTCTTGATTCACCATTCATCTCCAGCTCTGTCTAGCAGTGAGGTTCCATCTATATTAAACTTCTATTTCTACTCTCATTCCTTTGTCTTTTGTCTATCAATCTCTGAGATCCATTTCAAAGCTCATTGTTTTAAATATAGCACACACCCACCGTGCTTCTCTTTCTTTTGGTCCTTTTTTGAAATGAAACTTTTCAGTTCTTCATATATGCTAAATACAACATTAAAGTAAGCATAAATACAAATGAAAAGTACCAATAGATCATGGCTGTGATGTGAATCATTTACCTGCAGCAGACAGTTGGATAGTGGGCTCAGTTGACATTCACAGACAGGATTATGTGAAAAACTAACCAATCAGTCTTTAAAAAATACCAGAGGTTCAATCAAACTAGTTCACTTTGGTATAGAGATATAGATATAAAAATAAGTAGAAGAAAGACAATAGAAAGAGGAAAAGAGAAGAGAAAGTTGAGGAAAGAGACAACATAGGGGAAGTTGAATTAGAATCCCGGTCCTACCTCCTCTTAAATTAGTCCTAGCTCCTCCTGGTTGTTGTGATCAACAATGAGGGGTGGATGCCAGGTCTTGAGGTTTGGCAGAGGAGGCGTAGTCAATGGGTTGTAGAGGAGGGGAGATGATGAGGGAAGAGAGGGTATTGAGCTGGGGTAGTGAGATCTGTACAGGAGTCCACAAATGAAAAGTTTCTACTTCCACAACTGTTTTTGATGCGCAAAGTAAAGGGATGCTTTGAGCTAAGGTGCACAGGCGCTAGATTCCTAGGTAAACTGAATTTATGCCGTTGGTCTCTAAATTTAATCTAAGGGATCTCTACTTGACAAAGTATATTTTCAAGATCAATTGTTTCATGAGGCTATGGTTTCAATCATCAAATTTGTACCTTTGAATAAACTCTCTGAGCAAGAGAAGAAAGAAATGAACTCAGTAAAAAAATTCCTGCACCAACCCAAAAAAATTTTCAAAACTGTTGGTCCCTCAAGATCTTGGGGTGGGAAAATTTGGGTGATTGGATGGCAAAAATTGATGCACCCTTCGAAAATATTGATAAAATATCTGAAGAAAGATGATTTCAAATCCTACCCTAAAAAAATTATTTTTTTGTACCTTAGGTCTGACAAGCTCTCTCAAATATTTGGCCAAATTTCTTGAAACTTAGCCAAACTTGCGTTTAATTCCAACCATGAATCTATGATGGCAAAAAATATCCCTTCCATCCTTTCATTTAAATTTGGATCTGGCCTAACTCCTTTTGACTGCTCCCCTCAAATCACCTTCACCTCAGAATCCTTCTAAAACTCTCCCCATATTGACAAAGTTGATGTCTTTTTCTATTTATTTTTACTGGTGGTCCCAACCAAAAAATTGGATGGAAAAATGATTGACAAAAAAGATGAATATCAAGTATAAAACAGCCAATTTGTGTTCGCTGACTTGGTTTTGGGATTTTTTCCAAACAAAAAGGCATTTTAAAAATGGTTGGGGCAGCCAATAAGTAAAAGCACTAAACTTTTCTAGCTGCGGAGAGTTGGCCACTCATAGAAGGATGGCCATGTCCATGCAAATTAAAAAAACCACTCAAAACACTAGTAAGGACTTGGCCAGTATAAAAATATACCTTAAGGGAAAAAAATATATATTTAAATAAAAAATATTTGTTCATTTTTGATGTTAAAAGTAATCTCAAACGTTGTTGCAATCAAAGATAATGTTTTTGTTTTGATTTGTAAAATTTTTGTAAATATTTTTACAAGCCAAGCAATTGAGTAATTTCCTTTCTTTCATACACAGTTGTTCTTCTACTAATACATGCCAAGGCTACCAATAACCTATGTTTTTTTTCTGTGGCTAGCCTTTCCCTCTTCTTTTTGTTTTGGTCTTGCTTTCAATACTTCTCCTTTTCCTCTTTTTGAAACGTCATCTTGGCCTTTTTGATTTTCCACCCAGAATCCAACTCGTGTTGATGAGAAAAACTCTCATCTTATCACTTTTGAAAATCCATAGCCAGTTGATGATCCCACTTCTCATTTTCAAATTGAAGTTTTTGGATTCAATTTGAGATTTTACTGTTTTTTGTAGGAGGGGAATAGGAATTGGCTTGATTTGGAAAGGAAGTATAATCAATCAATGGAATTACGTGAATCTTGCTGCTCCATTATATCCTCAAAGCCAGAAAAATTCAAAGTTAGATTTTGTTAGCTATTAGGGTTGAGGTTGATGGAATTGGAGGCCTTTTGCTTCCCCTTTGCAGAGGAAGTTTGTGTGGGAAAGCTTACACTTTTGTTTAAAGGCAATGTGGGAGGCCCCATTGGCTTGAGTTTTTGCCCAATCAAAAATGGATGAGGCTGTTCTTTTAAAATCTAAATCATTTGGGATTAACCAGAAAGAAGAGAAAAGAAATTGTTTCCTTAATTGAGTAGATATTGATGGTAGTAGAAATACAGGAATAACTTTCTCCGCATTGGCCAAGTTTTAACTTCTTCCACCCCAGGAAGAGAGCAATCAAAAGAAAGAAGTGAGGGGTCCAAGGAAGGATTTGAAAATGCAGGTGTAGAAATGATTGGAGCTGGTTGTGTGGGAATATCCCCCTCCACATCACATTGGGGCCACTTGCAGGTTTTGTCTGGATCATCATTGCTAGGCTGAGGATCCACATCCAAGTGCTCAGCTTCAACAGATTCAGATTTTTGGGCATTGAAAGCAGCTCATGGGGCGATGTTTGCCTTCTTTCCAAATATTTAATTCATATGAACATAAAAAGGAAAAATGTAGCCCAAATTATCAACAAGGGGGATAATTCCTTTGGCTTTATCAGAGTTGGTGATTCCAAAGCCAGTGAAGATTGACATGGAGTGGGCATTTTTTTACATGGCTCAATAGTTTGTGAATTGCTCCTGGATCTTTTTGAATTGAAGATCCAACCTAACTTTGGTTTTATTCTTGAGTTCATTGGCCATCAGGAGATAACAATTAACCTTAGAGGATGGAGGTCAGCCAAATCATGTTTCCTTGTAAGATCCAAACCAAGCATCATAGTAGGACGGAATTTTGAGGCAGTTTAAAAGAATTATTTGATCAGCTCTCTTGAGCTGACTTGAGCTTTTGGAATTTGATGGGGAGGGAATATTTGGACGTTGAGTTCCTGGGGGATTTTTTCTTTGGTTGAGTGGACTTGTGGGGGGAGTTTTGCTGAGGGGCCATTTAAATAGAGTAAAAGGGATGAAGTGATGAAGCAATGAAGTGATCAAGCAATAAATCAATGAGAGTTAGGATTTGATGAAAGGGGGGGTGAAGTGATGAAGCAATGAAGCAATGAGAGGATGGATGTAATGAAAGCAATTCAGCAATGAAAGTGATAAAGCAAGGTGAGATTGATAAAGCAAGGTGAGATTGATAAAGTGATGAGGGGATGAGAGTAATGAAGGGGAAGAGATGAGATTGATGAAGCAATGAGAGCAATGAACAAATTTCTGGATGATGTTGGAGGTAGTATTTTTTCTGATGAGGTTGGAGGATGAAACCAGGGTTGATCATGTGGAATGAAATGTGGTTTAGCTGGTGAAAGCCTTTATATACTTTGCTTGAAAAAAACACTTATTTCATGTTAACTTTGACACGTCTGATCTGAAATAAGTGAGTTTTTGATTTTTAATGGCTGGTTTGGAATGGTATATTTGGGTTGAAAGCTGCCATTAAAACATAATGGGTTGGATTAACTTTGATAGGCCCTATTTATTTATTTCTTTACTTATTTACAAGTGTATAATTTCCCCCAAATTAGGGGAGGGAGGTGCAGTATGAGATTTGCCAAGTGCAAAATCTTGACTGAAGATGCACTGCCTGCATCCAGTTTGCGGGGAAAAATGCAAGCTACCAATGGGTTTTTGAGGGAGGTCTCCCAAGGAGGCCAACATTGGTGTTTTCCAACTCTCAAAAAACCAATATTTTTATATTTATTTATTTATTTATTTATTTATTTATTTATTTATTTATTTATTTATTTATTTATTTATTTATTTATTTATTTATTTATTTATTTATTTATTTATTTATTTATTTATTTATTTATTTATTTATTTATTTATTTATTTATTTATTTATTTATTTATTTATTTATTTATTTATTTATTTATTTATTTATTTATTTATTTATTTATTTATTTATTTATTTATTTATTTATTTATTTATTTATTTTTTTATTTTTTTATTTCTTTATTTATTAATATTGAAACTCAAATCAAAAATCAGAAATTTTTATAACAGAAAATATGGACTCAAGATGATAATAAATTCTTCAATTGAGACTTCTTCAAAGATTCAACAAGAAGAAAAACATAATGTGTAGGAAACAGAGAGAAAAAACCCCCAAAAATTAAGAAAAAACAGATCAATGAGAAAATATCCAATGTACTCACTTTCTCACTGATTGTTGAGGCTTTTTTTCTAATCCTTCCTTTCCGGGAGTATGGTAAGGAGAATCAACATCTTCATTGGAAACCTTTAATCTCTTGATTCTTCTCCCAGGATTGTATTCACAAGAGACAACTGGCTTATTCACAATGGTTCCAGACCTCTGGCCAAAGTTTGAATGAAACAACTGATTAAAATATATTTCTAGAAAATCAATAAAAAATGAGAGTTCACCATTTTATTAAAATAGAATCCTGGAAGAGCTTCATCTGCTGAATCTCCCCCTTCATTCAAATCTGGAACTTCTTAATCTTCTGAATTTTTCTCTTCAGTCAGAAATTCACCCTATGTTAAAAAAAATACAAGGATTCATTAAAAAAATATCAGCTTGATACTTTTCCAGAGTAACCTGTGAATGTAGAATAAAAAAAATAACTCATAAAAATAAAAGGAGTGAGAAATACAAGAATATTATTCCAAACTTGGATTCCTTACCCAAAATGAGGTAGGGTCACTTACTGACCCAACCCTTGAGTTCCAACTCCTTATAGTTTTAAAAAATTAAAAGGGGAAATGACCAAAAGGCCACAGCATCACTATGGCACTTTTTGGTCATTTTAATATTTCACATGAAGTTTCATGTACAGGTTCCACACCCAAAATTCACTCAGAATTGAGGTGTTATGCATATTTTAGGAGTTAAAGCTGGATTTGTATTCTTTCACAATTCCCCACGCGCAAGCCCCACATCGGTAAAGCAAGGGTAAACCTGCCTGAAACTCAATATTTAGCCTCCTTTCAAGAAACCTGCATTCAATATGCTTCTGGCCGCAGATTCTGGATTCATGCATGCAGCTATCAAGTATGCGCATTAAAAAAAATAACTGCACCTCTCCTGACAAGGCCGGTTTGGCACAAAAAGGCTGCAACCTGCATGCATAAACCATGCATATATAACAACCTGAATGAAAGATATAGGACTGTCTTAAAACTCTGAAAACAGAATAAAAAGTATGAAATTTAAAATAAAACAAAGAAAAATTGGGGAAAATGAAAATGAAGGTTACCATGTAAATTTTATTATCAAATATTTATGAACCACAAAACATATCAAGTAGTTCCCCCAAAAATTATTAAAAATCACTAACATGTTCAGATGATAGCGTGGTGTGTAAAGATACCCATTTCTTAACATTTCACTGAAAATAAACTGATACAAAATTATGAAATATGCCAGAGCTTTCAAAACAAAAAATGGAAATTTAAAGAGATTCTGATAATTATTTCACCCATAAATATGAAACAGACATCTCCAGCTGATTTACATCATTAAAAATACGTTCCAAAATAGACCTGGCCAGTCTGCTATCCTTATCCCACAAGCAAAACCCTCTCTTATTTCCCTGGGAAGGTCTCCTTACCCCAAAAAGGTATAAATTAGGCCCCTTTTGGATGATTTAAACACTGGTAATTTTTAAGTAATCAATCCAGAACTATTGCCATCCGTGATAAAATTTTTTTGAATGATAAAAAAATGATTCATGGCTTCAGTCTGATATTATAATTATTAATTCTAACCCCATCATTAACTCCTTTGGAGAATATTATCAAAAACCACCACTTGTCCTGAGAACCTTTCAAACCCTGAATTTATGCAATGATCTTGGAGTTTCTACTTAAATTAGTAATTCATATCCTCCTTGCCTGCAGGGATAAGTGCTGTGAGACAGCCAGTCCACCAATTCAAATTGAGTAAACCCCCCTTGAGTAATCACTTAGCACCTCATTGTCCCAAAGTCTTCACATGGTTCAAAAGAGCCCCTCAAAGGGAGGTTGTTTCAATAAAGATCTTCAGTTTTTTATGAACTGTGGACCCTCTTTTAGAATATATTGCAACAATTTTAACCAAACTAAACTCAAAACTTTGCACTTGCTCTTATTATATTTCTATTTTTGAAGAATTTTAAATTTTTTCTGGAATTATTATTTTTCCGACACCAATATCACTTTCTGTAGCTAAACAACTGCAAAATGCCTGGTATCAGTAAGCTGAAAAAAAAAACATCTCAAAAAAATTACTATAGATATAAAATTAACTCTTCCTCTAATTCCTCCTTGTTTTTTCCCTTCCCCTTCCCTTGGATTGCCTTCCACCTTCTTAAAACCTGAGCACATAGGAAAGAAAAAGAAATTATGAAATTTGATATATTTTTTTTCCAAAAAAATGGTGACTGACCTTGGAATTTCTATGAATTTCTTCTTTGGCCTTCCTCTCCCATTGGGTTCTTCTGAATATTCAAAACTAGATGGATCATTCATTTTTGAGGATTAAGAGATCTTCTTCAACTTATTTTCTTCTCCTTTTTTTCTTCTTCTTACTTTGGATCTTTGAGTTGAATTGGGCTATAAAATCAGAATAAGTTTATACCTTCAACTGTATAGCTTTGTGCTTTTGCAAAGATACTAAAGCTTTTCTCCAAATGAAAACTTTTTCATTTGATTAAACAGTTCAGTGAAATATAGTTTTTCATTCCTTTCTCTGGTTTGGAAATCACAATTTTCAGATTCTCCAGTTGAATCAGGTCTCAGAGTCAACTGGAGGAATGTCAGCTTGCTACTATGTATAGAGCAACCTGTAATAGCAAAACAAAACTATAAAAAATAAGAATATCTGATTTACCAAAAGAAGGAGTGAGAGATCCATAAATATTATTAAAGAAATGGATTCATCACCAAACAACAGGTAGGGTCACTCACTGACCCCACCCTTGAAATCCAAGTCCTTACATTTTTAAAATAATTAAAAAGAAAAGTACCAAAAATTATGACACCAGTATGGCACCTTTTGGCCATTTTAACATTTCACACGTGTTGTCACGTATAGGGTTTACACCTAAAATTCACTCAGAATTGAGTTGTTCTGTATATTTTAGGAGTTACACCCAGAAATGTGTTATGTCACAATTCCCATGCACAGCCCGGCATCATTACATACCCCTACGTACTTGTAGTAGAAGTTTCCCGCGTACTAGAGACCCGCGCGCAGCTCATTCTGCCACGCACGTAGCAAATCCTACCCCGCGCGCATCTGTACTAACTGATCCCCGCGTCTGGATCAGTTGTGACTAATCTGACAACCAGGTACCACTCAGAAGGGCTACAACCTAGTTAGAGTTTCCTAGCATATGTAATAAATTTACATATGTATTACTAATAATCTAAAAAGATCAAAAATTAAATAAAATTAATGAAAATTAAGTTTAGAAAATTTTTTAATAATAAATCAAAGATCAAGGATTACCATGTAAATCACTGAACCTGATCTTTGAAGACCACAAAACAATACAAGGAGTGTTCATAAAAATTATTAAAAACTATCTACGTAATCAGCAGATCATGGAAAATTAGTAAACATCCACAAATTCCTGCTTTAAATCAATACCAATAGTTCAAATGAAGGATGAGTACAGAATAATCAAATTTACGCCATAACAGATTAACAGATCCTATGGCTAAAATAGTACAAAAATCCAGCAGATCTAAAGTCAGTTGATTGAAAGAACCAAGTGGGCAAGCTAATCCTGCCCTGAATGGCTTGTCAGCCTCAGACCATGAGCAGAACCCTCTCTACGTGCCCTGAGAAGCTCAAAATAACCCCAAAAAGGTATTTACACAGACTTCTTTGGACCCATTATTCCATCAGTTTACCAGAAATTATTATGATCAATCAGACACTGTTTCATTTTTAGTCAAGTCCTCATGAAGAATTTATGCAAGTGATTTATGAACAAGTCTGTAGTATTATCATTTATTTCTTAAAACCAATCAACCCTTGAAGTTTAGTCAAGCAATCCACCCCATCTGCTCTGAAAACCTTCCTATTATTGCAGGATTTTCGTGGTAAAGTGCTCAGAGTGAGTGTTTCCTTTCCTGTCTTGGCCATTGTGCTGTTATGCCTGGCCATTAGTGGAATAAGCCCTTTCTAAGGCACCCATCTTCATTACAAGTTTCTTAAACTGCCTAAGGAGGCCCCTTGAAGAGAGGTTGCTTTGTCTGTAAAGACCCCCAGTAGTATAATACTGTGGCCCCTCTTTTATATACATATTGAAAACCTTTTATTACCAACCAATTAAACCTTGCAACTTCTCTTGTTATATTTTTTATTTGATCCTTTAAGCGTTTATTTTTGGAATAATAATATATATTATTATTCCAGTATTTTTATCACTCTCTGTAGCTAAAGGACTGTAAGGTTCCTGGTATCAGAGCTGATAATAAAGAATAATCAAAATTAATCAAGAAATCATTCATTTGAGATTGAATCTAAATATAAATAAAAGAAATGAACTCACTGATAAGGGAGCTTTGACATACCATTGAAGATGAAAATCTTCAAGATGTAAGAGTTCACCCTTTCTGATATCCAATTTTACTTTGCAAATACATGGTAAACCCATGTAAGGAGAGTAATCAAAG
The DNA here is from genome assembly GCA_025617555.3 of Puccinia polysora. Classification (NCBI taxonomy): domain Eukaryota; kingdom Fungi; phylum Basidiomycota; class Pucciniomycetes; order Pucciniales; family Pucciniaceae; genus Puccinia; species Puccinia polysora. Next base: position 26,789,322 of record CM062624.1, read on the forward strand.
TTGTTGCAATTGGTGGAAGAGTCAGGAACTTGATTAAATGAATGAATGGTTTTGAGGGCAAAGTGGCTGATATTTCCAGAAAGATGATCCACACAGTGATTTAAGCCAATGAGATCCTTGAATTGTTGCTGAGATGCTTCAATGGCTCCTTCAAGGTTTTGGATGGTGATGGAACTGCATATTTTTTGAACAAGATTGCAGAAAGAGCCAATAGAATACTATATCAAAAATTTAATTTAGGAGTGAGAACCTTGTTTTCTTGGGATACTTGTGTTTCAAAAATTCAAGTGTTTGTTTGCCCAATGGGAGAAAAATTCTTTATTTAGAGGAATCCAGTTTCCAAGAAGGTACTCATTCAAGACAACAGAAAGTTTTTTGAAGATTTTCTAATAAGTGGCTTCTGATTTGGAATGAACCAACTGATACCATTGTTCCTGGAACAGCTTCCAATCATCTTCTGATTTGAAGTTCTTCCAGAAATGGGTTTGGATATTTTTGAAAATGTGCCAGAAAGAGAGAAGATGAGGAGAGGAAGGGAAAACTGTTTCAATTGAACTTATAAGTCCTTTTTCCTTGTCTGTCACAATCACACTAGGTTCTTAATCTTCCAAAATATCCTGAAATTGAGTCAGGGCCCAATCATAGTTAGTTTTTTTTGTATTGAAATAAAAAACAGAAGGAAACTGAGATGCATGTGTAACACTTGTTTGGCCCAGAATATGAAGAGGGGGCATTTAAAATTTGTTGTTTTCATATGTACAGTCCATCATAATGAGAGTTGGTAAAAGTTTGAGAATTTTAATTGATTCAGAGTTTTAAATGAATAAGGAATTGATCTGAACATCCACATTGTTAATGGTATAGTATAAAAAAATTCCAGAGCTCCAGGAAAAGTGCTTGAACAGGTGTTTTGCCATCAAGGACATTTTTTTGAATTGGGGAATTTGGTTGTAAATAGTGTTGATATTGTTGTAATTATTGCCAGCAATTAGCTTAGGAAAAAGAGCAGTATTGAAAGAAAAAGAAATTCTGGAAACTTTGTGTCAATAATTGCTGATGGGCTCTCAAAAAGGGGCAATACGTTGGATGATATTGGTGATGAATTCAATTGGATGATGAATGAATGATGGAAAACAGCAGGGAGAAGAGCTCCTTAATTAAAAAAGATTGGCCTCTTGTGAGCCCATGATACAGAAAGCCAAAAGTCAAATTTTCCGCCCCAAAAGAGCTCTACAGGCTCCACAGGCCTTGTTACTTGGTTTGGGCTACATCAGCCCACATGGCATCAGTCCCTGTACCCTTACAACCAGCATATTCCTGTTATTCCTGGTTTTTCCACCTTAATGGTGCTGAACCAGCCCCTTAGCTGTTCAAAACCCTGGCCGGTTTTCTATTACAACCATCCTGTTACCTCACATGATGGCTGGTTGCCTCATGAAACCAGCCCCTGGCCATAAAAATGGCCTGGAGGGTCCCAGGACACACCTGGGTACGGTCTCAGACACACTTTGGGGGGGGTGTGACCAGGGGACATGCTTTCCCCCCCCCTCTTTCTCACAGATCCCTGGAGGGGGCCATCCAATCCCCCTACCAGGGGCCCTGGGGGTCAATAACCCCAGGGTGTTGCTACGGTAGGTGGGCTGGGGGTGGTCAGGTCCCCTCCAGCCCGTCACTCCTCCCGCTTGGTAAAGGGGGGGGGAGAGCGCCCCTTCAATGGTGGGGGGGGTCAATTCCCCCCCACCGCCGGTTGCCTCAATGCAACCAGCCTAGCCACTCCTTTTGGTGGGGGGTTGATCAAGTCCCCCCCACCATGACTGGTTGCTCCTTGCAACCGGCCGCTGGCTGGTTCCATCAAGCCAGCCTTCCCCCTCCTCCTTGCAATGGCAAGCAAGGGCGGGGGGTGGAGCCGGGGCCTCCAGCCCCGCAGCTGCCTCCCAGCACGGCAGCCGCAATGGGCTCAACAGCCGTGACCAAGGTGGGGGGGCTCCATTTTGAGTCACCCTGCCCCCTACAACAGCCCAGCGCGGGCCATTGGGCCCCATAGAAGGGCCGAAGGCAAAAACAGTGGCCCTGAGCAGGCCACAACACTGGCAGTAGCCCCAACCGGGCTGCAAAACAGGTGGTGGCCCCAATGGGCCGCCCAAAGCCCAAAAAACCAAGTAAAACATACTTTGGCAGGCCAGCCCGTCTGGCCAAGTATGTCCAAAATACACCTTGGGCCCAATTTTGCCCATAAAAGCCCATCTGGCTGTATTTGCTCATATACCTCACCGGGCCCATTAGGGCCTGTGTACCGATAGGCCTGATTCACGCCTTTTGAGGCCAGTTTCCCCAAATCCGTGACATCCACACAGGCCTGTATGGTCCATGTGAGTGTCCAATGGTCCGGAGAGGTCCATATGTGCATCACATTTGGATTACACTTATACGTAGCACAGGCATAAGTGCATATGTATTTTAACACACCTCCTTAATCCAAAAGGGGTGAAATCCACATGTTAGTCACAAAGCCTTGATTCTTGTTTCTATCTAAAGCCTTAGTCAATATATCCACAATCATTTCTCCAGTGGGCATGTACCTCAACACAATGTCCTTGCAGTTAACTGCATCGCAAATATAGTTATAGTGAACATTGATATGTTTTGTTCTTGAATGGAACACTTGGTTTTTGGCCAACGCAATGGCACTTGGGTTATCAGAATACAGTAATGCAAACCCTTGTGGCTAATGTGTGTCCTCTAAGACTTTTCTCAACCATTTGGCTTCCTATTATGATCCATTTTACGGTTCTTCTGTCCCAATCACCAATAGCCGTTATTGTCACCATATGTGCACATCAGGGGCGCAGCCGCGCTATGGAGCTGAAAAACCTCCACCTTGCAATGTGGCAAACCATACCAGTGCTGCAACATGTGGCTCATATAGATCTTGAGGTCTCTTGCCAACTCTGCAAGTTCACTTGCACAAAAGATCATTGGGGGTGGTGGGGCCAGAGCACATGCCCCCATGTAATCCAATTCTGCATAATCCCATTCCACTTGCAACTGGACCCTGCCAGGCCCACTTTACTCTGCCATAAATTGTTCAAATTTGCCTTCCCGGAAACAAGGCTTGCGCTCCCCCGACCTTTCCAGCATGTCCCCTTTAATTTTGGGCCAATCAAGGTTTTGGTAGCCTCCCATCTCTTCCATGTTCCAAAGCTCTTCATATTCCATGATGAACAGGAAAACATGGTGGGCCTTTGGAGTATGCAATCACTTCATATCCTGGGATTAATGGCTCCACATCCGCAGTGTTGAATCAAATGTGAGGGTAATCCTTTTTCTCAATGCCAACAGGGCAGGAGGAGGAAGAAAAAGGAGAAGTGAATGCTGGTAGCATCCTGAGTACCTTTGAGAGACTTGAGACAAAAGAGGTTTCCCGGCCAGACCCCCAGATGTGGAAAGTAAGAGAATGCAACTCCCCTAATTGTCCCTAAGTTCTGGAATCAATGATAATAGCATCTTTAATGATAAGGATGCTCCTTATATAGAGAGATGGAGAGAGATAGAGAGAGATAGAGAGAGACATAGAGAGATAGTGAGAGATGAATTTCCTTCCTTTCCTTTCCTTTCCATATCCTCAGCTGTGATCCAAAAGTTGTTCCCTCTACAAGCTGGGGTTGACAGCCGGGAATTTATGCCCACACTCTCAACCCTAACCTAAGTACAAGCACAATGAAATCCCAAAAACAATAGAAAAGAAACCCTGGAAACCAGAACCCTGGCCTAACCCTAACCCTTTCCCATGCCACAATCACCCTCAAGCCCGCATAACCTTACACAAACCCAGTTGGTCCTTCTCATGAGGCAGCCCTCTGCTGCGCCCCGGTCAGAGCCCCCCTGCATTGTCCGTATCCACCTGGTGCGCCACTTGATTTCCTACCCCGCGGGTTGGCCTGCGCTTGCGTCTGCCTGTCCCACTCCTATAGCCCTGATTTCCCCACTCTACCTTGCTGAACTAGCCGCCCGCAAACCTGGTTGGGCCATCTCCATTCTTGGATCTGTAATGTATGGGCAGGCCACGGCCCGCCACATCTGATCAAGCCCAACCCACACCCTGTATGCTGAGCCCTGCGGTTCCTACCGCTGAGTTGGCTCTGCTTCTTCTAAGCCCGCTGCAGCTGCTTCCAAGCCTGCAGCAGCCACTGCTGAGATCAGGCGCATCCCAAATTCTGAGCCTGACCTAAAAAATGCTGAGCCAGCCAACCGCGGCACGGTTCCCAACCCAAGGCTATATAAAAAAACCAAAACATCAACATTGCTCAATTTCCATGAAATAAAGGATTTGATGTGCATAAAAAATATTGAACTAATAATGTATTAAAATGAATCAAAATCAATTTAAAATTTCCAAAAAAAGAAAAAACTCTCAAAAAATAAAATTAAACTAAAAAAAAATAAATTCAAAATTGAACATTCAAAACAAAAACACCAAAAAAAGGAATAAAATTGAAAAAATTGAAAAAATTGAAAAAATTGAAAAAATTGAAAAAATTGAAAAAAAGAAGAAAATGAAAGGAAACTTATAAGTTTTACCACTCTGGGGCCAGGAATGCGCAGGATATATAAATAAAAAATGGAAAATTCTATGGAACAGCCCTCAATTAAGAACACCACATTATAAAAAATGAAAAATTCTAGAGACCATCTCTAAAGTTAAAACACAAAATATACAATGAAAAAGTCTATGGACCAGTCCTAAATGAAAAATATCAAATAAACAATCAAAGAGCCTATGGACCAGCCCTAAAGTAAAAACACCAAGAATCAAATAAACAATGAAGGATTATATGAACCGGCACTAAAGGGAAAAAATCAAATAAACAACAAAATGGTCTATGGATCAATCATAAATTAAAAACACCAAAAATGAAATAAAAATAAAAGAGTCTATGAACCAGCCCTAAAGTACTAATGCCATGTAATACAAGTTGAACTTGACTAGCTCTGAAATAAAAACACAAAAAAATATCTTCAAATTGACAATCCCTAAAGTAAAAACACCAAAAATGACTTTTATCAAGTCCACTGTCAGCTTGCTACTATTACAGAGCAATCTTCAAAAGTAAAAAAATAACATAAATAATGAAAAAACACATTGAAGTAGTAGAAAATACTAAAATGTTATTTCAAATTTAGATTCCCCATCTAAATTAAGGTAGGGTAATTTATTGACCCCTACCTTGAATTCTGACTCCTTATATTTTTGAATAATTAATACAAGAGTAGAGGAAGCACTGCTATGGAATTTTGGTCATTTTAAAATATCACGTGAAGCCTCATGTATAGGTTGCACAGTAAAAATGAAATTTGAATTTGAGAATTCTGTGTATTTTAGGAGTTATGTGCAGAAAAGTGTCCTTTCACAATTCCCGCATGCATCCATGGAAGCTGAGATTCCTGCGGGGCAGAAAAACTGCACTTCAACCCTGTCTATGTAGAATGAAAGGCAGGTGGGCAGTCCTGGGAACCCAACTAACATTTAGCTGCAGGACTGCAGACTGACTTGACATCTAAAGGCTTGAGAAATGAAGTTCTGCCTAAATTTGTTATTAATTAAAAAGGGATATACCACATATGTAAGAAATTTCCCACTAGTAGAACTTAGTTAAAGAATACATAAAATAAAATGAAATTACTTAAAAGATTTTTTTGAATATTTTTACAAAATATATTAATTAAATACATGAATGTTGAAAAATAGATAAAAATAGATTTGGGGACCTTAAAAACTACCTTGAAGCAATAAACATGAGATCCTTCAGCCATCAACACATCTGTGAAAATCTAAAGAAAATGAATATGTAAAAATATAATACACTTTTCAATATTCTATATTTTTAATCAATTACTTAAATAAATAAGAAGAAATTTAAAATTAATACCACAAAGCATTATTATGCTCTTTTTTGATTTAATAATACATAATAAAGGCTCATGATACAGAAAAATATCCGTGCAGGTCTTTTATTTATAAATATTAGCATTCTGTGAAAATCCCCTGGTTATAAGTAACAAATAAAGGTCAGGTGGAAAAATAAGGAGTCTCTCACATGCCAATAACTCAATCAAATAGTAGCATAATTCCCTTTCCATATAGAATTAAAAGCTACTGGTGTCAAAGCACCTAGATTAGGTGCCGGGCTACCAGTGGTTACCCTTCAAGCCTTAGCACCCATGCCCTTAGGCCCCTATAGGCCTCATATTAACAGTAGTGGGACCCAAAAAGTTATAAAAAAGGGACTCTTTTTGAGTTTATTGAGACCCCAGACCCAGTTATATATACATCCAGACACCCTGCCAAAGTGATCAAATACTTATAAGACATACACAAGTGATTTATGGCTTTAGTCTGAGTAATATTATCCATACCAAATCTATTTTTCAATATATTCTCCTGAAAAGCCTTTAACCCCATTCACAGGTTTAAAACTATCAGTACACATCCCAAAAAGGTACGTAAAGGATTAAATACTATACTAGTAAGTTTTATATCCTTTTTTGGTTTTGGAATTTTTTTCACAAAGACCTGCCACCCCACCATATATTTTATATAGATATTATCTGTGGTCAATAACTCCTTTAAGAATTTTAATAAAAGGTTCCAAAGTAACCAGCTATACAGATTTCAAAGTTGATTTTGTGAAGAAGATTTGTTAAAGATCCCCAATATACCATTGTGGCCCCTTATTTTATTTACTTAATAATTGATTATCAATAAAAGGGCATACAAAATTTAAGCAAACCCTCCATTTTTTAATGGCATTTTTCAACCCAAGTCTGCCATTTCTTACCTGCCATTAAAAATGAAAAAAATCACTTATTTTAAATCAGACGTTTCAAATTTACCTGAAAATAAGTGGGTTTCTTCAAAAAAAATTTTTAAACGTTTTCACCACCCCACCCCATCATTCCACATCATCACCTCTGGTTTCAACCTTCAACCTCATTGGAAAAATTGTACCTCCAACCTCATCCAAAAATTTGATTCATTACCATTCATCTCTTCATTGCTATCATCATCACTTCATCACTCTAATTGATTCATCACTCCCATCACTTTCTAACCTCATCACTTCATCACTCTCATCACTTTCTCACACATTATTGCTTTCATCACATCCATCCTATCATCACTTCACTGCTTCATCCCTGCTTTCATAACATCCTAACTGCCATCGCTTCATTTCTTCATAAATTTATCCCTAATTTGAACAAATCCCTTCATCACTTCATTGCTTTATTTCCCCATTGCTGAATCCCTCTTACTATTTTCAATCAACCCCTCAGAAAACCTCCCCCCGCAAGTCCACTCAACAATCCAATGGAAAAAAGCAGAAATCCCTCAGGAAATCAAAATCCAAAAATCCTCCCCCATCAGCTTTCAAAGGCTCAAGTCAGCTCAAGGGAGCTGATCACCTCATCCTTGTAAACTGGCTCAAAATTCCGTCCAATTATGAGGCTTGCTTTCAATCTGAAAATGAAGCACAATTTTGCAGACCACCATTGTCTAAGTTTAATGTTTTTCTCCTGATTTCCAATGAACTGAAAAAAAATTAGGCTGGATCTTTCATCAAAACAGATGCAGGAGGGATTCAAGAACTCTAAAGCCAATAATTGCTCCTTTTGCCAATGCCAACAAGCCCCATTCTTGCCCTTTCTCCATATTTTTTTGGAATCATCTCCTCCAATCCACACACAACAGCTGGGGTGAGCATTGATAAGGGATTCAATTCATCTTATTACACTCAATTGAATTTATACCCCATTAGGATTGATTGCAAATTGATCCAGAAATCAATTGTGAGTCATTTTCTCAATCAATTCATTATTGATTGAGAGATTGATTGAGAGATCATTGGAAATGGATTGGAAATTACATGTCTCTGTATGTTTTTCAAATCATCTCCTCCCTTCTTGTTCCCTCCCAGGCACCTACTGCGCTTGGGGTGAGGATCAAAAGGGATTCAATTTGTTTTACAACATTTTGAGGGAAATGGGAGTGTTACAACCCAATATTTTGCACACTATGGCATTTGATCCCATGACCTCAACAATGATGAGTGATGCTTCAACCAATTAGATAAGATTTCCATTTCCAGATGGGCCAATGTGCCTTTCCAAAACACTCAGCCTCATCATATAATTACCCCTTGCTCACCATGTTCATCCAAGCTCACCATCTGCTCATCACAGTAACTTTCCAACAAGTGTACCTTGGATGATCACATCATCCATTTGCCTCATCCCCAGGCAATCACATCTGTCCATCAAAGGCCAAGGCACGCAATTGATCCATCAATCAGTGTCAGCGGCAGAGGAGGAGGAGGAGGAGGAGACTGCCGGCGGCGGCAAAGGAGGATGAGGCTTCTGGGAGTGTCAGAGAAGGAGGAGGAGGAGGCTGCTGCTGGCAATAAATCAATTGATTCCCGGAGGCATCACAGGAGGAGCAGAAGGAAGCCTCTCAAAATCAATCAATCAATTTTTGGCAGCGGCAGAGGAGGAGGAGGCTGAAATTGATCAATTTCTTGATTGATTCCTGGCGGAGTCAGAGGAGGTGGTGGAGCAGGCCGCAGTCTGCAATTGATCTATTGCTTGATCAATCACCAGAAGCAGAAGAGGAGGAGGAAGCCACAATCGATTTATTTCTCAATCAATTTACAGGGGCGGAAGAGAAGAAGTAGGCTGCATTCAATCAATTGATTGATCAATTTCTGGATTTGGCAGCCTCCTGCAATCAATGAATAAATTTCTGGTGTCAGAAGATCAGGAGCAGGAGGAGGCTGCCGTAAATCAATTAATCAAGTGCTGGAGGAGTCAGAGGAGGACAGGAGGAGGAGGAGAGGATGTGGGAAGGTGAGTGGTGTGGTGTCATTATATAGCCACGGATTGCGACTGCTTTGCGGCCTGCGCGCTCATAATTTGGTAGGTCAGGCTCAGCAATTGGGGTATGCAGGTTCTCAGAAGTAGCTGCTGCAAGCTCAGAAGAAGGTTCAGCGGGACTGGCAGGCTGCTTGCGGGTTGGGCTTGACTTGGGGGGGACAGAAAGCAAACCGCTTGGATATAACAGAATTAGGAATGGATCTGGCCCCACCATGTTCACGGGCAGTTCCTTTGCAGAGGTAAGATTGGGGCAATCACAGGGATATGTACGCGGGCAGTTGCATGCAAGGGCAGGCCAATCCAAGGGCCAGGGGGGAGTTTCAATGGCGCTTTGGGCAGATAAAACAAGCGCGGGGCTCTGAGTTGGGTGTGGAAGAGGGCCGCCTTAGGAGAAGGACCTTCCTGATGAGTGTAATGGCACGTGGGCTTGATGGATTTGATATAGGGGTTAGGGTGGAGCTAGGGTTCTGGGTCTTGGGGTTTCTTCTTTATTGTCTTTCAGGTTTTCTTTGCGGTTTTACCAAGGTTAGGGCAGAGCATATCAGGCCATCATAGTATAGGACAGGATTGGAAGGAAGGAATAGAGATCATCATTTTATTTTTTACTTACATTTCTCCTCAGCTCATCAGAACTCAAACCTCCATACAGGCGCTTGGACCAATAACTTCCAAAATTGAGGAAAACTAAGGGGGATATCTCTCTTTTATTTTCAAAAGTGGTGATTGAAGCAAGAGACGTTGAAGAGTTGATTGAGATATTTGAAACCAGTTGAGAGCCTTTTGGTTGATGTTAGAGCTTGATCATGGAGCCACCAAGTAAGGGCTACTACAAGTAACTTGCAGCAATCAATCATAAGCAGAAAGCAGCAGCAGAGGAGGACAAGGGGGGGAACTTGCCGCAATCAATCACAAGCCACACAAACCACTGGCGGCAGAAGCAGAGGAGTAGGAGGGGGGAGAGGCAGCAGTTGCAAAGGATCAGCAACTGCTGAGGGGAAGGAAGAAGAGGAGGAGGAGGATGAGGACAAGGATCAGGAGGGGGATCTTACCAAGGGTGCTGACAAAAGGAGGAGGGCAGTTGGTTGATAGGGTGGTGGTGGTGGGTGAGGATGTTTGGTGAGGAGGAGGAAGGATTGGACTGGTGGGAGTGGACTGGTGGTTAAAAGTTGAGTCAGATTTTATATGTTTTCAACATGCTTCCTGGAATTTTGATTGGAAATTTTGAGAATGATGGTGATCAGATGATGATAAGATTTGTGTGAAGCAATGGAAATGTGAAGCAATGGAGATGTGAAGCAATGGAGATTAGATGTGTGTGATGCAATGGCAATGAGATTGGTATGGATTTTGTGAGGTGGAGGTGTGGATGGGTGCTTTGCATGGGATGGATGGTGGATGGATGATGGTGTATAAATGGTGGTTTTGATGTTTCAAATCCGCCATTTTCATGAAACCCACCATTTTGAAATACACCAGTTAGGGGTTATGTGTGTATTTGAGAAATCTGCCATTAAAAATGGCAGGTTTGGTCAAAAAAAATGGCATTTTTTCTAATTGAGATTTTTTTGTCTTTTATACGCCCTAACTCACCATAAATAACCAAACCACCTCACCTTGCATTTGCTTTATCCATATATTTACAGATTATTTCTGCATCTTATTAATAATATATTTATTATTTATTTTATCTCCTCTGGTAGCTGAAGAGTAGGAAGGACATTAGCATCCAGGAGGCTGGAATTCACCTTAATGGACAGGACCTTGAGTAAAGACACCAAAAAAATTTTTTTGTTAAGCTGGTCCAATCACAAGAAGTAAAAATACTCATTATCATGGGAGCAGCCCAACACACTTTGAACTGAATTTCCAATAAAATATGATTTGAAAAACTCAAAATAATTATTTTCAAATAGTGATATCTTTTTATATTAATAGAATCACAAGATCAGCATAAGAACCAGAATGCAAATGATGAAATTAAATTATTTTTATAAATTGGAATACAACTCAATTTGATCTTTTGGATGACCAAAACAAATAGGAAAATTTTTAGAAGTCAAAGAAACAGGTTTGGAAACAGTGGGAAAGATTGGAATAATTTCTTCCTCAAGTAAATGATAAACCAAGCAATTATTGTTGACAAAGGAAATGAAAATTGGATCTGATTTTTCTTTTACACCCATCTTCATAGGATTGTAAGTACAACATGAATTGAATTAAATGAAAAATATTGGTCTTCCATAATTATCAGCTATTATTTGACCCTTATCCCACTTTGAAAGCTTATTTGAAGGGGGAATATTTTCATTGATTTAATTAACATCAAGTATTTTTTCTATCTTTGAAACATCTCTAATGCCACCAAGGATCTTATAATAGCATATTTTATTTTTGCTCAATTTTTCAATCAATTTCTTTTTTACTTTAAACCATGCATGCTCATTCTACCAAATTGATTTTGCAATGAATCTAAATCAACAATTCCCATCACCAAACAGATCCCAAACCTCCCCCAAGAGACTTTGTAAGCTCTCAGGAATGTGATTGAGGTAATTTAATTTTGGATCCTAAAATAAAAGGTTACTTGGACAAAACTCCAATCTCATTTTATAAATTAATACTCAGCAAAGATGATCTTCTGTTTTAATCCTCCATTTGTTCTTCTACCTCCTTGGAAAAGGATTCTGATTCCAAAAGAAGGGACCCTAATTCACTTTCAGTATCTTCCTCTGATCTATGAATTTCAGATGAAGAGACTTCCTTGCACCACATGAATCATTTTATCATCATTTCATTAAACCATTAAAATGAACGCTCAAAACAAAATACTTCCTATATTTGGTCTTTTTGGATCCCTTTCAACCCTTTTTTCCCTCTTAATTTCTCTTTTAGCATATTCAAATTTTGAAATTTAACATAAATTAGATTTCAATTTTGGTCAACCGCAACTGGAACTCAAGAACATGTGAAATTTTGAGTGAGATTATCTGGTTTATCTTTGAAAGAAAGGATGAGGAGGAATCTTATGACCTCAAGAGAAGCAGATCTGGGGAGCCAAGGAGGGCACTGTGGTTCAAGGTCAGTAAGAACAGATGATTTAATTTCACTAGATCAGACACAGAACTAAATAGAGTAAGTACAATAAGGCTGACTAGTGGTCAATAAATAATATAATGAATAATTTTAATGAATAAGGATTGTCAGTAACACACAAGATGTCACAGGATAAATAAGTATTAGGAATTGGGCCACTGTAGATGAAAGATAGAGGAGGAACTAGAGTTGATACTGCCAGAACAACATAAAGGCATCAATAGACTAACACACTTAGGGCAATAGCCGCTGTAGGTTATGATAAAGATGAAACTGGAAATAAGACTAACAAGCTTATTACAGAGATCATACAAGCCATAACACTTAGAGCATAAGGGAATAATATAAATTTTAATAAGTGGTTGCACTCTAGTATTAAAAAGCACACAATTCAAGACTAGAATTCCAACACAATTTTTGCTCAAGCCTTGGATTGGAAATCAAAGCCACTTTAAAATCAACCATGGACTTTAAAATCTCCAATTGAACTTCTTGAGGTTGTCCCATAAGTTCAGAGTACCACTTGTTGGAAAATTGGGATGCTTTAAGCACTGGATCTATGTCATTCTTTCAAAAATAAAAACAATAATCAATCTTTCAATCCTATAATTCTTGTTAATCCTATGATTGGTACCCTTCAAAAAATCCAAAAACTTGACTTACTTCACTGGAGGGGCCATAGTCTAACATCCACTGAGAATGAAAATCCTCAGGAACAACAGATCCTCTTGAAGCTATCATTTCACCTATAAAGTGAGAACATGGCAAACCATTGTTTTTTAATAAGAATTTAAGAACACCTCACCATCATGGTTGGGCTTTAACTCCTTGAATTTTTTTCCAATGAGTTTAATTGCCTCAATTGACAATTTGTATCCCAAAGGTGATAGTTCTGTTGGAAGACCTGTTCCCAAATTTATTAAAGAGTTTTTAAGTTCCCAATCCACTGGTTGGATTTGGCTTTCAATGGTTCCTTCCATATGTTTTCACACACCCAAAATTTTCCCCAAAGATCCCACAAGTAATTGTTTGAAATTAGCATTGTCCCCTTCTACCAAAGACATTTTTTTATTTCAAAGTCTGTTTTGACACAAGCCCATGCTTTTACCAAAGTATCTTTGATAGAGAAGATTTTCTTTTCCATATACTCAAGAACATCCTCATGTTCTTTCAAGAAACATTGTATAAAATTCTTAACAAAAGCACTCCAAGCAGAGCTGAACAGAAGAAGAAATAAATTGGCCTACTCTGAGTTCTGCATCTTTGACTTCTCCCTCCACCTTGGTTTAAGAGGCATTCTAATTTGCCCACAGAGTCATAAAAATTTTCCATCCTTTCTTTTCATTACTGAAGCAAAATTTATAATTTTCTTGAATATTTTTGGACAAGTTCCAGGAGAATGGCTGTCTGGGTGACTGAGATGTCCAATGGCACAAATCAGAGCTTTTTCACCGTCTGTCACAAATATTTTAGAAAGGCTCTTGGGATCACAATCCCACTCCTTTAATGCACTCAAAGCCCAACTTTAGAGCTTATACTTTCCTTTGTTATAAAAAGAAAAGCCTTTTTAATAGTTTTCTTTCTGGCTGTCATTCCTACAACATTTAATAGAGGGATGTAGTAACACTTTTTTAATAAGGAAAATCCCAAAAAGCAAAATGATGGTATTTTTAAATGGTTTTATTGATCAGGATGAGCCAAGAAAAGGGCACCAAAGTGGCCATCTCCACCTAATTTTGACCTGGAAAACCACTGGTCTTTGGGAGAATTTCAAATATAGCATCAATAAAACCATTCCCATCCAGTTCCACTAGCTTTAACTTCTGCTTAGTGTTATAAATCTTTCTATCATCAATGTATTCTCCACCAAAAATCTTGATAAATTTCCTTTGAAGTTTCATTGTATTGAGCCCATCTTTCATGCCTTTTTTAAGTTGATCCAAGGCTTGACCAGAGATTATCCTCAGTCAAGGATGCACTGAGGGGTTTTCAGATGGTTGATGATTGTGTAGGCCATTTCTAATGGAGAGATTCCACATTGTATCTGCAACTGTAAGACTTGCACAGATCATTAATTGACACCCAACCTTCCTTGTGTGAGTCTGCCTTTGAGGTTAGGTGATACATGGCCCTTCATATACCCCAAATCTCTCCCATTCTGGATCCAAATATTTATCCTTCTCTGACTTGAAATTTTTCAATGCATAGCTATGCCTGGCTGCCCATTTTTGATCAGAAATCTTGAATTCTTTCCTAATATCAAATTCTCTCACAGGAGGAGGATCAAGATGTTTGGGCACCTTTCAGTTACATAGTTTTACTCCACATTTTTAGGTTGGTCTTGAAGAAGCCAAATCCATCTCAGTCACATGAAATATGAAATCCAACCCACCAAATTTAGTTGATTCCAGTTGTGAAGAAACATCTTGTTCCTCAATTCTTACCCAACATGTAGATGCATTTGGGGCTTCCAACATTTTTGTTTCCAACTCCCTACCCAAATTCCTAGATTCCTCCAAAGGTTTCTTGAGAAAAATTTTAATTAAGTTCCTTAACGTGCCCATTTTTAACTCATGGAGGCCTGTGCTTGGCAGTGTTCCCATGTAAAAAAAAATTTAACAGAAATGTAGAATTCAATTAAATCTTCAATTAAAAAACTCCAAAATTTTGCTCAATTTTGGGTTGAGAGAAATGAATCTATCCAACGCACATTTGTTGTGTGTTTATGGGTTTTTTCCAATAACCAGAGTGTTTTATTCCAAATTTCCCTTTTGTGGTCCAATAATAGCCTCAACTTTTATGCCACATCCCCAAATTTGAGTTGATTCCACACAAATTTTGGTCCAGGGGTGCCTAGGTACCCCAATTCCCCCTCAAATGGCCCATTTGGGTCTATTTTACCCCAAATGGGCCATGAAAACCAGTGCAACACCTGCTCATGACTTTTTCCTCCCCCAGGAAGTTGAAAAAACAATATTGCAACTCATAAAGAGTTGAAAACCCGCAATTGCAACCATTTTTTAGTTTCAATTGAAGGTTTGAAACTCCCCGGGGAAGCACAAGTCTTGGGAAACTTTTCCCGCTCCCTGTGGAGTTGTGAGTTGCAGCTCATGAATCATATTGGTGGTGAATGGCAATTCACACCCGTTTGCAACCCATAGGTTGTAAATTCAACATTGGCCTATTAAATTACTTTTTTCTTCACAACTCTCATTTGTTGTGAACCTCTGTTCACAACTTATATGGGTTCTGAATGGCTTTTCAAACCTGTTTGCAACCCCTGGGTTTCAAATTTAACTTTTCCCTTAATATATCTAGGTAAACTTTCATGGTTGAGAACTTCAGTCAAAAAAGTCATTTTTCCAGAAAGGTGGATGATTTTTTTTAACACTTTTATTTCCCAAATTGATGTTTTTTTACAAGTCAAGGGAGAATTGATGATATTTTTTGACAGGATTAAAAAAAATAATCATGAAAATCAAGATAATTTACTAAGAATTCAATACTTTTTTCTAAATTTCTATTTTTAAATAAATCATGATTTCAATTTTTTCATTAGTTATGATTATTTGAAAACTTGGGAGTGTATTTTGAGATATTTGAAGCTATATTTTTCATCATAGCAAGTTGATTTTTTGGTTTCCAATTTCTGTTTGTTTGACCAAACCAATGGATTGGTTTCAAAGGATATCCCTTTTGGACCACTCTAGATATTATAAAATATGGTAGGTGTCAGCTCTCTGATACCAGGAACCTTGCAGTCCTTTAGCTACAGAGAGTGATAAAAATGCTGGAAGTATAATAATAATTATTATTCCAATAATAAACACTTAGAAGCTCAAATAAATGATATAATAAGAGCAGTTGCAAGGTTTAATTAGTTTTTTAATAGATGGTTTTCAATATAATATAAAAGAGGGGCCGCAGTATTATACTACTGGGGATCTTTACAGACTAGCAACCTCTCTTCAAGGGGCCTCCTTAGGCAGTTTAAGAACCTTGGAATAAAGATGGGTGCCTTAGAAAGGACTTATTCCACTAATGGCCAGTATTAAAAGCACAAATGGCCAAGACAGGAAGGGTAACACTCACTCTGAGCACTTTACCACGAAAATCCTGGAATAATTGGAAGGGTTTCAGAGCAGATGGGGTAGATTGCTTGACTAAACTTCAATGGTTGAATGGTTAATAAAGGTAAATAATACTACTACAGACTAAGTCATAAATCACTTGCTTATCTTCATATAAGCACTTGATCAACAATGACACGGTGTCTGACTGATAATAAATAATTCCTGGTAACTGATGATGGAATAATGGATCCAAAGAGGTCTGTATAAATACCTTTTTGGGGTGATTTTGATCTTCTCAGGGCATGTAGAGAGGGTTCTGCTCGTGGGCTGAGGCTGGCAAGCCATTCAGGGCAAGATTAGCACATCCACTTGGTGCTTTTAATCAGCTCCCCTTAGATCTGCTGGATTTCTGTACTATTTCAGCCACAGGATCTGTTAATCTGTTATGGCCTAAATTTGATCATTCTGTACCCATCCTTCATTTGTACTATTGTGATTGCTTTTAAGCGTGCATATGTGGATTTTTACTGATTTCCCGTCATCTGCTGATCATCTAAACAATTTTCAATAATTTTTATGAACACTCCTTGTAGTGTTTTGTGGTCTTCAAAGATCAGGATCAGTGATTTACGTGATAATCCTTGATTTTTGATTTATTATTAAAAAATGTTCTAAACTTAATTTTCATTAATTTTATTTAAGTTTTGATCTTTTTAGATCATCAGTAATGCATATGTCAGTTTGTTACATATACTTGGCAACCCTAACTAGGTTGTAACTCTTGTGAGCGGTACCTGCTTGTCAGATTAGTCACGACTGATGCAGACGCGGGGATCAGTTAGTACAGATGCGCGCGGGGTAGGATCCGCTGCGTGCGTGGCAGAATCAGCTGTGCGCGGGTCTCTAGTACGCGGGGATCTTCTACTACTAGTACGTAGGGATATGTAATGATGCGGGGCTGTGCGTGGGAATTGTGACATAACACATTTCCGCGTGTAACTCCTAAAATATACACAACACTTCAATTCTGAGTGAATTTTAGATGTATACCCTATACGTGACAATACGTGTGAAATATTAGAATGGCCAAAAAGTGCCATACTGGTGTTGTAATTTTTAGTACTTTTCGTTTTAATTATTTTAAAAATATAAGGACTTGGAATTAAAGGGTGGGGTCAGTGAGTGACCCTACCTAATTTTGGGTAAGGAATTCATTTCTGTAATAATATTTATGGATTCCTCACTCCTTATTTTTTTAATTGAGATATTCTTATTTTTCATAGTTTTGTGTTACTATTTGACAGTTGACTTTGTACATAGTGGCAAGCTGACAGTAGGTTTTAGGGCCTCAAATCAAGCTTGAAGAAACTGAATAAAAGAAATTTAAATTTCAAGCTCTGGGAATTTTTCAGCTTACTGATACCAGAAACTTTGCCATCCTTTAGCTACAGAAAGTGAAATTGGTGTTGGAATAATAATAATTCCAAGAAAATTACATAAAATGCTCAAATGATTGATTTAGAAGCAAGTACAAATTTTTATTTTTTTTTTTGAATTAAATTGATTTGAATATATATTTTTAAGAGCGGCAAAAGTTTATGCAAACAGGGGATATTTATTGGATAACAACCTCTCTTCAAAGGGCTCTTTTGAACGGTGTAAAGACCCTGTGACAGTGAAGTCCTAAGTGATTACTCAAAAGGGGTTTACTCAAGGGGATTGGGTGGACTTTCTGATTCACAGCACTTACGCCTGGAGGCAAAAGGAGATAAATTACTAATTTAAGCAGGCACTGCAAGAAACTTGCAGAAATTCTTGTTTGAAAGGTTCACAGGACAATTTTTGGGGATATTGCTGATATTCTTCAATGGAATTAGCAATGGGGTTAGAATTAATAATTATACTATCAGACTGAGGCCATAAATCACTTTTTTAGCTTGAATAAAACTTAATAATGGATGGCAAGGGGTCTGGATTGATTGCTTAAAAATTACTGGGGTTTAAACAATCTAAAAGGGGCTGTTTATATATCTTTCTAGGGTAATAAGACCTTCTCAAGGCACGTGGAGAGGTTTTTGCTTGTTTTCTCAGGCTGGAAGGCTATCTAGGTCTAGTTTGGCACGTATTCTTGTTTTTTTCAGCTGGCTAGCCTTGCCTGTGTCATTTTTCCATGTGAAATTATTTTCAGAAGGTATTTAAATATTAATTTGTTATTTTGATGGTTCAGACATATTTCGTCATTTTGTATTACTTTATTTAGATTGACATGGTAAAAGTGGGTATTTGTGATTTCACGCTATCTTCTTCACATGTTGGTAATTTTTAATAATTTTTTTGCAGACTTCTTGATGTATTTTGTGGTTCATAAAGATTTGGCAATCTCATTTACATGACCACCTTTATTATTGTTTCTCACAATTTATTTGCTTTAATGTTTTGATTTTCATATTTTTATTCAATTTTCTTAGGTTTAAAACATCTCCCTATCCATCCATCAACGTTTTACATATGCATGGTGTATGCATGCAAGTTGTAGCATGTTCCTGCGGTACTTAGCTGTTGGAATTAGTACAAATGATTTTGAAAAGCGCAGGCTTGAAATATTTGTTTGGGAATCCATCATTATTCATTTTTCATGCGGGTTTCTTGACATGCGCCTACATACTGGGTGTCAGGCGTGGGTACCCTTTCTATATGAACGCGGGGTTGCACGCAGGAGTTGTGTCATAACATAAATCCGCCTGTCACTCCTAAAATATACACAACAACTCAATTCTGACTTCTCTTTAGGTGTGAAACCTATACATGGCATTATGTGTGACATATAATAATGGCAAAAAAGTGCCGTAGTGGTGCCGTGGTTTATTGGTCTTTTCTTCTAAAATTATTCAAAAGTGTAAGGAGTTGGAATTCAAGGGTGGGGTCAGTGAGTGACCCTACCTATTTGTGGGTGGGGAATCCATTTTGGAAATAATAAATATGGATTTTCCACTCCTTCTATTATTATTTGTTTGCTGTTTTTCATCTGCTTTGACAGGTTTCTCTTTTCAACTAGCAAGCTGAAATTTCCCCACTCCAAGATATGTCTATATCTGAAAAAATATTTGGGGCTCAGTGTCTTTCATTGGCCCTGTAATTTCTTAAGTGGATAGGTCCATCAGTTATGTTTTTTTCAGGTAACCATTCATTATTTTCAGCAGATTCTCCTTTGTATCTGACTAGATAGATTCTGACATGTTTTCCATTTATCCTTTCTTTTTTGTCTGTAAGAATTTTGCCTATTTTTCCTTTTTTGTTCCCAGTCTCTTCTGCAACAGGTATTGCTGGTGAAACAGTTTTTTCTCCTTCTATGGGATGGTAGTGTTTGATAAGACTTACTGGAAACACTGGGTGCTTTCTGGAAATTTCATCACTGATAATCACTTTCACTGCATATTTCCCATGAATTTTCTTGATGGTGAATGGTCCAATAAATGTGGGTCAGAGTTTCCTGTTCCCAGCTAAGTTGGTAAAGTTGGTTTTAGAAATTAGGACTTGGTCACCAATCTTGAAACAGGTTCTTTGTGGCTATTATCCCATCTTTGTGGGTTGTATGGCTTCTTCAACACATTTAGCAGCATGTTTGCTGGCTACATCTATCATGTTCTTAAAGTCAAGTGATATGGGGTGAATATTGGTTAGCTTCTGGTTCAGGTTATCCTTGCATAGTTTAGGAATCCATCCTCTTTCCAGTACATAGGGTGCTTCTTTAGTGGTAGAATGCTTGCTGCTGTTGAAGGCAATTTCTAGAGCAGGTAAAAGGCTAACCAAATCATGGCAATATCCATCAGTATTCTTGCATTCTAGACCAAAGCAATGGAAAATTCTGAGCATTTCTTATAAGGTCTGAATCATTCTTTCAAATAATCAATCTGTCTGGGGGTCATGAGCTATAGAGAAGGCTAAGGTTGTGCCTAAAATGTTGTGGAGATTCCTCCAAAATTCAGAATTGAACTTAGGGTCCCTATCACTGATGATGATTTTAGGGACTCCCATGTCAGCTTTGAGTCTATTCCAGAAAACTAATGCTACTTCCATGGAAGTTTCCTCCTTATTTTTAGGTAGGAAATTACCTTTCTTGGAAAACATTTCCACTATGACTAGGACTGAGTTGTAGCAATAGGCTCCTCCTGGGGCTAATCCAGTTACAAAGTCCATGTTGATGATTTCCCATCTTCTCCTAGGTTCAGTAATTTTCTGGAGTATACCAAACCTTTTTCCAGTGGTCCCATTAGACTTCTGACAAGTTTCACAGCTGGTGACATACCATAATGGACTGTGGAATCTCTGCAGTTGATCCACCAAGCATTTTGTTTGACCTTGTCTAGGGTTTCATCAGTAGATAAGTGGCCAGATTAGAAGTTATTGTGGCACTCAGCTAGAATATGTTTGATATGGTCTTCCTTGGTTAAGAATATGACGCTGGAATTTTGGTGCCTATACTATACTTGACCATCCCACAGGGTGAACCCTCCAGATTTTTAAGGTTTTAAGATAGTTTCGAGTAGACTGTTAACCAGTTCAGATAGTGGAGAGGTACTTTCCATTATGTTGATTAGAGTCTTAATACCAGGTCTGTAAGCTTCCTTGATGGAGTTGAACAAGGATTCATCCAGTTCACAGATGTGGATTCCTAGAATAGGGGCCTCAATATTTAGCATTTTAATATTCAGTATAGGAAATATGTCATTATTGTCCATGTCATAAGCAGGGTTACTTGGATCATTGTTCTATCCTTTAGCTACCAGAGGTGATAGAATAAATAATAAATATATTATTCAATAAATGCAGCAAAAATCTGTAAAATATTTGGATGAACCTTATTGCAAGGTTAATTGGTTTGGATATGGTTTATTGCTATAAATAAATAAATTGATTATTAAATATTTGTAAAGAGGGGCCACAAGTAAATTGGGGATATTTAACACCTCTCTTCAGGGAATTCAGTATGAAAAAATCTAGGCCTGGTTACTTTTGAAACTTTAATTCATATTCTTAAAGGATATATTGCCCAAAGATAATATGTATACAAAATACACGGTGGAGTGGCAGGGCTTTGTAACCAAACTTCCACGACATAGAAGGGATAATAAGACTCAATGGTATATCATTAAATCCTTTGGGTACCTTTTTGGGACGTGCACTGATGGGTTGAACCTGTATACTGGGGTTATAAGGTTGTTCAGCAGTTTAAATTGATAAAAAGGGTTGGGGATGGATATTATTAATCAGACTTAAGCCATAAATCAGTTAATTATCTCTTATAAGTATTTGATTACCATGGCATGGTGTCTAGAAGTAAATATAACTTGGCCTCTGGGCATCAATATTCTCAAAAGAGCTCTTTATTTATAGCTTTTTGAGTCCCAATTTTGTCCTTCTGAGGGGTACAGGGGCTCAAAGGGACGGGCACTGAGACTAGCAGGGGAACCGGTGGCAGCCCCTTACGTCTTCTTGGTGCTGTAGCGCGGGTAGCATCTAATTCCACAGGGTATGGGAATTATTCTAATTTATAATTGATGTTTGGACTTGTGAAGAACACTAATCTGTCCTTTTTATTTATTATTTAATTAATTGTCCTCAGAAAATATTCCCATTAAGTAAATAATTATTTTGATAGACCTTCCTACAGATATTCTGATGTCAGGTGAGTTCTAATTATGTATTAAATAATTGGACTAAAGTCATGATATTGATTTTACTCCTTATTTTCAAAATTCAATTGATTTACTAAAATAATCACTTGAAAATATAATTCATGGGTATTCATGTAGTATTTTTACATCTTTAGTTTCATTAGTATGTCTCAAAAATATTGATATTGAGAAATTCTCATGATAGTATATTAAAGTATTTTAATATATACTGTTAGAAGTAGTCATCATTTTATTTTCGACATTTTTGGTACTTTAAATTTTATTTAATGAAAAATATGTGTAAAGGTTATTTAATTATTTTTATATAATTTTATGTATTTTTAGACCATCTACTATCCACAGGAATATTTATTACATATGTAGAATGTTCCCGTGTAGGTTGTAGCATTTTTATGTGGTACCTAGGTTTTTCAGGCCGCCTGTCACTTTTTCAACCCGTAGTCCCACCGCTGCGTACTTGTCAGAGGCCTTTGGCTGCAAACACAGCTTTGAAAGAGTTACAGTTCCGTAGCTTAGCCGCGCGCGTGTCTATTGGCTGCCGCGGCTGCGTGCGGGAATTATGACAGAACACCTTTCCGTCTGTAACTCCTAAAATATACACAACACCTCAATTCTGACTGAATTTTAGGTGTGAAACCTATACGTGACAATACATGTGAAATATTTAATTGGCCAAAAATTTCAATAGTGGTGCCATGGTATCTTGGTCTTTCTTTCCTTAATTATTTAAAAATATAATGAGTTGGATTTCAAGGGTGGGGTCAGTGAGTGACCCTACCTAATTTTGGGAGGAAAATCCATTTTTGAAATAATATTTATGGTTTTCCTACTCCTTCTTAGGTTAATTTTATTATCATTATTTTTATGTTATTTCTGTTACTTTTGCAGCTTGCTGTGCAATGGTATCAAGCTGACAAGCTCATTCGCCAATTTGGATCTTGTTGTTCAAAATAAGTTGAAATAAAACAAGAACAAAATGCTCCACAGTCTAAGTTTAACTTAACAGGGGAACCTTGGATCAAACCAGTTGCATAGAAGGTTTTAACAGATGTTTAACTTTTACTGGCAGAAGTTTTGAGAGTCAAAGTTTTGGTTTCAGAAACATGGTGGATTTTCATATTGGGATTCCATTTTTTTAGGTAAGTTGGAATCTTCATTAACAGAGTTATTTTCTAAAGAATATGCTATACTTCCTGTGATAAAATTGATAGGGTTAGTGATCAATAATTCATACTCATATATGTTAGAATTTGAGTTTTGATATATGTGACTTTCACTGGAGTTTGAAGTATCTTTGATTGAATTGATTTGATTTTTATTATTGCTTTTATTGAAGTATTAAAATAATGGGTAAAATATAACTAGGCTGTGTTTTCTGTATTTTGATTGTCAGACTGTCCAATCATAAGCATTTCACATACCATGTCACTTAAACTGCTTATGTTAATTTTGCCTTATTCATTTTGTACTCAACCACTTGTTAGCCAATCATGTATTTAGTCTATATAAACCATGGTGCTCTCAAGTGGAATTCAATTATCTGTTCAGCCAATTTCATCAACCGGAGTGTCCTTTTCCTCCTGATCTCAGGTCCGTTACGCTTGACATTATAAGCTCCTTTCATTCTTTTCTCATTCAACTTTTACTTCATCAGAGCTTCAGCTCTCTTTATTTTTACAATATAGAGATCCATAAGTGTCATCAAGTTGAGGGTTGGGGTCATTGTCATTCTGTTCTCCTTTAATAAGATTTATCTTTCTCCTGGGCTGAGCGCAGTCAGGTCCCATATGTCCAGTTTGGTTACAATTCCAGCATACCTTTTCTTAAGTCTCAGAATTTTTCTTAATTTCTAATTGGGGAGTGATAGAGTCTTTGGCTTTGGGATTGTATTCTTCACAAGTCTTGGGAGTGGGTTCCTTAGGTCTATTGCTTCTTTTGTCAAGAACATTCATATTAATGGTTTCTTCCAGAATAACAATGAGAGTGGAGAGATCAGAAGCCATGGACATTCTACACCTCACATTGTGATTAAGGTGTCCATGATATAGATTGAGGATCCTTACATTGATTTCCTCTTTTTTAGCTTCAGGGTAGAAAAAATCTAACCGCTTCTTTTGTTCCAAACAAAATTTGTGGGGTTTTTCTTTTAAAGGGTCAAAAAGTGAGTTCTCAAAGGTTTTCATCATTTTTCTTATCCAGATTCTCGTGCCAAACTGTTATTTTATAGGACATCTTCAAGAGTTCCAAGTTTGAGATCCTACTTCTCCTCTTTTGTTGATGAAACAATCCAGAGCTTCTCCTTCAAACAGAGTGGGTAGTCTCACTACAGCTGTAGTGTTCATTAATTCACATGAGGGAAGGGTATAGTCAATGAATTTAATGAAGCTGATGTTAATATATTCTCCTTCCCCTGGGAATTTAGGCCATTCAGTTACAGGGGGCAAGAGTTTCAGAGCTTGTTCTACTTCAGGGGTAGGACTAGGCCGGTAAGACTCATTCCTGTTCATTCCAGAATTATTAGAGATGTTAGGAGTGATACTTGTCCTGGTGGGTTCTGATTCTTCTATATTGACTAGAGGAGGGGAGGTTTATTTGATTTTAAGGTCTCTTAGATCATTCTTAATCATTCCTAGTTCCAAATCCATTTTTTTTCTTAATAAATAAATTTTATTAACAAGATTAACCAAAGGGGTATCAGTTTTGTTTCTGATTTCTCCTTTGAGTTGCTCAAGGAGAAGGATCATCTCTTCATGCCTGGAAAAAAAGGTGGTGCTAATGTGATTAATGAGATATTCTTTGCTTAAATCAATGGTATCCCTCAATAATTTGATTTCAGACTCATTAGCTCTCAGATGGTCAGCTTGGTTTTGGGTTATTTTGTTAGAATTTTGGATTGCTTTACAAGTTGTTTGTGAATATTGTCTAGATTGCAACTCAAGATGTTAAATTTAGGAAAAAAATTATCATAAAACTTGTTAAACAATGAAGTGATATCATCAGAATCTCATTGTGATAAACTTTCTTCCACTTCTGAGCTATAGATATTATTTTGTCCCAATCTTTTGGGTTCCTCAACCTTTAATGATTTGAGGACCTCAACTTTTTGCAGTCCTTTCCCTTTAACTTGGCTAGTTGATCCCAAGGGTTCCATTTTTCCATGTATTTCCCCAATTCTGCTCTGGGAATTAATTTATGCAGAGCTATTTGAGAGGACTTGGCCCGTGAAATAGCCTTTCTCATTGCTTCTGAGTCCTCCTGCTCTTGGGCTAGCTTGTATGCCTCCCAATGACTCACGTGATCCTTCACCGGATCCTTTATTTTGGACTCTTTAGCTAAGTCTTTACTTGGAGGCGTAGGAGGAGGTTTAGCTTTGCCGGACAACTGTCTGGGCAAAGGACTAATCTCCAACATTTTTTTGGTCAAGTTGGCGGGCGTGGGTGCCGTCTGGGTTTGGAGCACTTGAGTTGGGGGTTCAATCCCCCTCATCCTGCTCGCTAAGGGCACTTTTATGGGCGCGCATTCCTCTGGGAAGGGGTCCATTGGACAGGGCTTGTCCAATTCTGCAGCTGTTGGGCCTGTTTTGAAACATAGTGCAAAAAAAGGTATAAGTTTTTTCAAAACTTGTTAAAAAGAATAAGAAAAAAAATAAAAAAATATTTTTATTTTATTTTTAAATTGATTTAAGCTTACTTAGACTTAGGTTCGATGGTATTAGAGCTTGGTTATGGCTGAAAGAATCCTTGGTGGGTAATCCAGGGGGGTTTTTGTGGGTATCAATGAGGTCTTGGCTTAAATCCAAAGATTTGTGGTGAGAAATGTCTTCCAACAGTTATTGCTCAATAAAATCTGCAAGGGGAAAGGTCCTTTCCACTGCAAATAAGTTTAAAAATTAAAATTAATAATTTTTTTGGTTTATTATAATTTGATTAATTTTTATTAATTTTTATCAAATTTTTGAATTTTTGTCAATTTTTTTTTCAAAAAAAATATGAGAATATATTGAGCTTACTTTCTTCAATTTTTTTAAAAAAATAAATTTTTCTCTGATACTTCTTCTAGGTGCTGTGTTTACTGAGTAAAGAATTACAATTAATAAGCCTTTCAATTTCCAAGTCTTTATCTTTTAAAGCTTGTTGTTTATAATGGTTTAAGTTTGCTTGTTGTTTCTCAGGAGTTATGATAACAGGCACAATATTACAGAGTCTCTCTCCTTTTCTCTCTTTAAGAAGATTAAAATAATCATTAATTAATTCTCTTTTGGTCTTAAGATCCACTGGAAGAATAACAATTGAAAGGATAATAAGTATTTTTACTTATATTTACGTTGATTATCTGGTCCAAAGAAACAAATTGATTAAAAATTAATTATTCAGGGATATTTCCTGGGCAGACCCCCAGTTGTGAGCTTACATATACCAGGAAATTTGCTGTACTTTAGCTACATCAAGTGATATTGGTATTGGAATAATAATAATTTCAAGAAAATTAGATAAAATTCTCAAATGATTGATTTAGAAGCAAGTGCAAAGGTTGAGTGGTTTGGTTGGATTAAATTGATTTAAATATATATTTTTAAAAGGGGCCACAGTTTATGCAAACAGGGGATCTTTATTGGATAATAACCTCTCTTCAAGGGGCTCCTTTGAACCATGTAAAGACCTTGGGATAGTGAGGTCCTAAGTGATTGCTCAAAAGGGGTTTACTAAATGTGATTGGGTGGACTGGATGACTCACAGCACTTACGTCTGGAGGCAAAGAGGATATAAATTACTAATTTAAGCAGACACTCCAAGAAACTTGCAGAAATTCATGTTTGAAATGGTCTCAGGACAATTTTTGGGGATATTGATGATATTCTTCAATGGAATTAACAATGGCTTTGGAATTAATAATTATACTATCAGACTGAGGCCATAAAATCACTTGTTTATCTTGAATAAAAATTGGAAGTATTTGATCTAGGCAGAGATGTGTGTGTTTAGGAGCAGACAGAAATGAGAAGGACAACGGACCAAGTGGTATGAGGTAGAAACGGTAGAATGAAACAGTTGAGGATAAGTGAGACAAGTGACATGGCTGAAATCCAGAGAGTAAAGGGCTAACATAAAAATAATAAAACAGAATGGGAAGAAGAAATTTCTGGGAGTCTTGTACCAAAAACATTCAAATTCTAACAAGAAGATGTGGAACTTTGAGTGGGAGGTGAATTCAGAGGAAGATAAGTGCAAGGCATTAAAGAAGGAAACAAAACCACTGGAAAATTATATGTTTCAGGTAGAAGGAAACCATTTCATTGAAATTTCATCCAAATAATTATGGAAGTTTGGCCAGAAAGGTGGTTCAGCTGCCTGCTTGCTTCTGGAAATTTTCACCCCAGATAGTAGTATCAAAGAATAATTCCAGAACCCAAAAGTTTTTTAGTTTGATGCTTTTGTGATTTCTTTTTTGAGAAAAAAATATTGCCTCAAAATTTAACAAATAATGAGCTTTGGAAAGATTCAGAAATTCCCTTCAAATTTTAGGCTTTGAATGTTTCAGATCATCATTTTTTTTCAAGAAGAAAAATTCAAAAACATGATAATTAAATAGAGACCTGCCATGCTTCAAGGTTAAGGGTAATTGTCTTCCAACCCTTCAACATATCCTTTTCCTCAGTACCATCTACCTCAGTCCTCAAGCGTAACACAAAAAAAGCACAAAATAATTTTTCTTACCCTCTTTCGCTTGTGTAGTGACCTTCCAATCTTGGTGACTCAGTATCTACTTGTGAATCTCACGGTTGACTTAATACCAATCAACCATCCATTCAAGAATTGCTCTTTTAACCTGGATATCATCAATCCTTGGACTTCCATTCTTGATCATGCACTCACACTAGTTTTCTCTCATGGCTATATAGCCAAATCAACTGTATAGTTTGCAAATGGACTATTCCCTTACGCTGCATAAACTAAATCTTCATATTTGAATTTTCTTTGCATTTCATTCCTTACTGTCCCATTCATCAAGTACTTGTACACTCACATTCTATTGTTTGCACTTATGCTATGACTTCTGAAACAACTGTAATGTTATCTCATTTTACCATCCAGTTCCTCTCATTATGTGTATCACCATTCTCTAGGTGTAGGTGGCCACCCATCAGGTTTTATCTAGTCATCTTTGGATCACCTTATAAAGGCTGTGTTTTTTAATCAAAGATTTTCTCTGCAGTCATTTCATTTCATATTTTATTGCATTTTACTAAATCCAGTCATCACATTGGGCTTGGGTTAAGTTCCTTTCCATTGGAAAAATTCATCACTTTCACTTTTTGCTAAGCCTTCAAACCAAAGTTTGAAATTCACAGTTAGCCTTGCTATCTTGCACTAACCCTTGCAATCAGCCTCTTCTTTTCTCTCACAATCATCTAAGATTGCACTATAGTACATGGGGTGGTTGTGTGACATTAAATTAACAAATTCAAATCCTCTATTATATTTTGCAAACCTATAATAGATTTTATCTTACAATTTCACGTACTCCATTAACTTGTAATGCTTTCCTCCCCCCTTATCATGATTATATTCATTGGGTAGGGAGATCCAGTGCTTCACGTGCCCATAAAAACTTTAGATCCTGTTCCATCTTCCAAATAACCTTTGGAGGAACCTCTTGAGAATCATTTTGCTCCTCAACAGGAAGCCCAGGTTGATCCTTGTGAAGAAATGAAAGAACACAATCATTCCTCAAATGAAACATCAACTTGTGTTATATTCAAGGTTTGCAACAATGCTCCCAAGAACAAAGATTTGACCCTTGTCTCTGCTGTTATCCAGGCTCTTAAACAAAATTCCTGGAAACTAGCACAAGTGGTCCCACCTTTAAAACCCAAGGCATGAAGCAACTGGATCACCTTACAGGGCAACACTCCCATAAACTTAGATAATATTTATAGTCTTGCAAAATCATCCTCTTGAAAATTCCCAAAAACTTCCCTTCTTATAGACATAGAGTTATTTATGCATCTTAATTTCCAGGGGGGAGAGCCTTGTATTGGTTGAAACCATATCTCTTACTATTATCCAATACTAGTCTCACCTTTATTTTCAACAGTTGGGAAAAGTTTGAGCAGAAACCATTCACCATTTTTGGCAACCACAATGAAGTGTGAAAGCCAAATATAAGCTTAACAATCTAGTTATCAAGGAGAACAGTAGAGTTTCCATTTGTATCTTCCATTTTGGAAACTTTCAGTCTCTCATCCAATGGAACAAGTCAGAAGTGTTATTCCACTTCCAAAAAGGTTTACTTGCATGCCTTATTGAGAAACTTGCATTTTGGGGGCATAAAACAACCTCCCTTCAGAAGCTAATTGATTTTGTGAATGAGCTGGATAATGAATATCACAAAAAGAAAAACTCTCAAAAAAACAGCCATGGACCGTCAACCTTGGCATTGAAGTCTGAAGACCCCTCAAATAACCATTCAAAGAATAAAGAAAACCCCAAAACAAATCCAACCTTGAAATCCAACCCAAAGGGGAGAGTTTTCACCAAAACTCCAAAGTTCCTGGAAAAGAAAACCAGGATTCTCCAGAATGAAGAATGGAAAAGTAGGGAAAAGGTGGGGTTATGTATGTATTTTGGAGGAAGGAATGATGTCTATATTTGTGTGAAGGGGCTAGAGCGTGATGCAGCTAGACAGCAAAAAAATTAACTTTTAGTTTTTCTAATACTTGCAAGGAACACTAAACATGATCTAAATTGAAGCAAGTCAATCTTTGCACTTGCAAGTAACTCAGTGCTACAAGTTAAAATTTTTCCTTTTTGATTCCAAAAAAATCCTTATTTTGTTTTACTCAATTCTGGCCCTAATTTTTGTTTTATAAGTTCATCTTTTGCTACTTCCAAAAATCTTACGCGTTCCAAGATAGGTAATTTTGCCATTTATTTAGTAAGTAGTGAAGAAAGACATCTCATTGGGTTACCCAAAAGGCAAAATGGACCTTTGCATTTTCCAATTTCCCCAGCTTCAAATGGGGTTTATTTTTCTGGGATATTTCTGCAATGGACAACACCATTCTTGGACATGACTTCCTAATTTACTGGAATCCAGATTTGAATTGGCAAGAAGGATTAATTAACCTTCAAGCCTGTAAACTCCTGGACACTAACCTTTCTGTCAAAAAGGAATCAAACAGCCTACCTGAAACATTCATTTATTTGGATGAAGATTTTCTTCCAGGCAATTTGCAATATCCTGACCTCCATTCCAAAGTTTCCTCTTCAGATTAGGAATTTATTGCTTATTTATCCAATTTACCTCTTCCTTTTTTCTTTTTAAAGAAACAGGCCCCTACAAAAGGGTGTGTGTTGAGCCCTCAAATCCTCTTTCATTGTGCAAGCACTTCAAATCAGGTGCTCAAAGATGACAAGATTGAAGATCTAGAAATCATTCAAGATTCCTTAACTTTTGTTTAGCATGACTTTACTGATGTCCTTTCAGCTGTAAAAGCAGATGAAATAAATCTTTCCAATTTTTATGATCACTGGATAAAACTTTCTGGCCCACCTGTGGCATCCCAACCAGTCTCCTCTCTCTCCAAGCAAGAATCACTTATGCCTCAAGAATAAATTTTCAAAAATGTATTGAAAGGATTTTTTTAACCAAGAAATTTGAATACAGGCTTGCCCTTGATATTTATTCAAAAGAAAGACAGCAGCCTTTGCCTCTGTGTGAACTACAGGAAATTGAATCAGGTAACCTGGAATAATGCCTATACAGTACTTCCTATGTTCCATCTCCTCAATTTTTCCATGGAGCTACTTGCTAAGTTAGAACTTCAAGGTTCCCAAAACCTAAATTGCATTGAAAAGGGTCACAAATACCTGACTGCAATAAGAAAATGGTTTGGAAGCAATGAGTATACCATCATTCCTTTTGGCCTATGCAACACTCCCTATACTCTTCAACACTTTGTCAATGAAATTTTTTCCAACATTGTAGAGAAATAACTTGTGGTATATCTTGATGGTATACTTGTCTACTCAAAAAATATTCAGGATCACATTTCACATGTGAAAGAGATGCTGCAGCAACTTTCAAATAATAAACTTTTTGTAAAAGCCCCTAAGTGCGAATTTCATACCCACTCTCTCCAATTTTTAGGAATCATATTCTTGCAGCAAGGGCCATTGATTGACACAGCCAAAATTCAGCGCATATTTGACTGGCCTGCACCTTCTTTGGTCAAATACCTTCACATTTTCCTTGGCTTAAGTAATTTCTACAGAAGTTTTATTGAGCATTAAGCCAAGAAAACTGTGAATCCTACAAACATTCTTTTGAAAGACGCTAATATTATCTTTTCAGAAAAAGCTTCTTTGAATTTTGAACCTCTAAAGAAGTAATTCACTACTGCTCTAATAATTGCTCATTTTTATGAGCTATCTTGCTCAATTGTGGAAACCAATGCAAGCAACTATTCAATTTCAGGAGTAATCTTGAATTATTATTCTTCTTCCTCTCTCTTTCATCTCATAGGCTTTGATTCTTTCAAATTTCTTGCTGCAGAGCTTAATTAAGCTTAGCATTGATCTCCACTAGCTGGTCAAAATGGGCAGGATAAAAACTACCAGTTGATTGCACAAGAATTGTATTGGCCTGGTATTACCAAGGAAGTAAATGAATTTGTTAGCACATGCTGCAATTTCAATAATAACAAGTCCTCAAAACACTGGCAGTATGGGCTTCTCCAGACACTTCCAATCCTGCCTATTCCTTTGAACTCACTGTCTATGGCATTCATTTTACAATTAACTATTTTTAATGCTTATGATGCTATTCTATTAGTAGTAGATGGATTCTCAAAATGGCTTTACTTTTTTGCAGTACTGTGACTGCCTCTTTAGAAGACTTAGCTAATTTATTCATAGAATATTTATTTTTGAAACATGGCCTCCCTGATAATACAGTTAGTGATTTTGGATCACTTTTCATCTCTAGCTTCTGGACGTTGCTATGCCAGAATTTTAAAGTCAATTTCAACTTATCAATGGCTTACCACCCCAAAGCAGATGGGAAAACCAAGAAAGTTAATAAGATCCTTGAACAGTATCTTTGAATTTATGTCACCTATTAAAAGGATGAATGATTGAAATATCTCCCATTAGCCAAGTTTTCCTACAACAACTCCACTCATTCCTCCACCAAACAGTTGCCCTTCCAGACTGTTTATGGTAGAAACCCAACTTTTTCTTCCATTCTAGTATCACCTTCTCAATGTGCTAATTATTATCTTACTCACATCCAATCCATTCAATCCCAATTCTGATCCAACCTTGCAGCAGCCAATCAGTGCTACAAGAAACAAGCAGAACAAATGTGCACAATTGCACTAAATTTTGCGTTAGGAGATCAGGTATGGCTCAATGCTTGCAACATTGGAAGCACTTGCCCAACCTGAAAACTCTCTGAAAAAAAAAGCAAATTAAAAGTAAAATCAGTTATATCTTCTAACACTTTCAAACTTACCTTACCTGAAAAATGGAAATGTATCCACCTGGTCTTTCATGTGTCTCTCCTAGACCCAGCTTGAAGCCTATACCCAGGCAATAATCATCCCCATCCTGAACCGGTCAATTTCAAAGATCATCTAGATTTGGAAGTAAGCCTTATGCTGGGTTCTGAGTTATTCAAAGAAAAACTTTACTTGTCAAATGGACTGGCTACCATTCCAAAAATGATTACACCTTGTGAGAAACATCCCATAAACTTTGCAATTTTCCAGACTTTTTGAAAGATTTACATGCAACTAATCCTTGAAAAACTTTCCAAGATTAGTTCTATTCCATTCTTTCCCCTTCCATTCCAAACTTCCATTCCATTCCTCAATTTCCTTGCAGTCAATGTTATGCCATTTTACTCCACTTTCCTTCTTGCTTTCTTAAATCATTATTTCTTCAGTTTCTATTACACAATAAATTTTACTCTCTGAAAAAAAAATGATAATGATAATAATAAAATGGGTGATGTTAAATTCATGGTTCCAACCATGTGGTAGTTGTGTAGGGCCCTACATTGCTAAAATGAGCTTTTTGGGCCCACAAACAACTGCAAAGGGCCGTTTAAAACACGCGCAACCCCTGGGGGGTTGTGTAGAAGCCATTTAACCCCCAAACTTGGCAAATTCAAGCCATGTACCCCCGTACACGGCTCAAAAACGCTGTGTTTTGGGGTGCACAACCCCCCAGGAGTTATGCAAGAATATTGGGCACCCCCTGGACCACACTTGGGTTCCATCAGCCCAAATTTGGGATCTATGCATACTTTGTGGGACTGTTGCTCCACATTGAACATTCCCAAAGAGACTTTAAATTGAAACCAAAGTGAAAATCAATTGAAAATTGAAATCATATAAAAATATGTGAAAAATTATTTCTAAACTCAGAAGTGAGAAAACTTTGTTTGTTCAATTGAAAGTTGGATTGAATAATGAAGTATACCATTGCATTTTTTTGCATGGGAAGAGTGGCAAGCCCTCCTTCTTCTGACATGGCTGCGTGGAAGTTCTACATTGATAGTGCCATCAACAAATATTTGGAAAAAGAAAAAAAGGATTTGGGTAATGAAACATTGGAAGCCCCAATTGCATCCTCATAAACAATGACAATTGAGAAAAAAAATGTTCCACAGTGTTACACAAAGGCAGACCCCTTGTGGCAAATCTCCTATGAAGAATTGAAACATAACCATCAAACATCTGAAAATCCCTCTGTCCATCCTTAACTGAGGAGAATCTGTGGGCAAGCCTTGGATCTACTTAAGGAAGGCATGAAAGATGGGCTAAATACGTTATAACTTAAGAGAAAATTGAGCAAGATTGATGGGTGGGATTATGTTGATGACCAAACAATCTATAACACTAAGCAGAAGGTAAGGCTTACAGAACTAAAGGGTCAAAGTGTTATGGAGTTTCATCATGAACAGCTTGAAGAAACAAGTTGGATTCACCATTCAAAGTTCAGTGGAGATGGTCACTCGGAGGCCCTGTACTTAGATCATCCTGAGGCATTAAATATTTCAAAACAATTCCATCATATTGCTATTTTGGATTTTACTTCTATGACAAAAAAGCACAAAACCCACTATTGCATGTTGTAGGAATGACAGCCAATCAGAAACCGTTCACAAAAGCTATTTATTTATAAAAAAAGAATTGTTCAAGTTCTACAGTTGGTCTGTAAATTCATTAAAGGAGTTGGTTTATGATCCTGAAAGACTTCCAAAATTCTTTGTGACAGACTGTGAAAAAGCTCTGGTTTGTGCTATTGAATCTAGTTCCCCTGAGTCATCAAGACATTTTTGCACTTGGAACTTCTATAAAAACATACAAGCAAACTTTAAAGTGTGCTGTGTTAATGAAATTGAAGTATGGAAAAGCTTTGTGACTCTGTGGGCAAAGTATGGGGCCTCAAAGACCAAGGACAAGGCGGAGGTCAATGATGCAGAACTCACAGTAGGTCCAAATCACTGCTTCTTATTCTTTCTAGTTTTGGGTTTGGAAATTTTGACTTGTATAGTGTTTCTTGAAAGACTATGAGGATGTACCCAAGTATATCAAATAGAAATTTTACCCTATCAAAGAGACGGTTTTAATAGCATGGAATTGTAAAAACCCATATTTTGGAAACAAAACAACATCTTGGGTTGACAGGGCCCATGCAAATCTCAAAAAATTCCTTGAAAACTCTTCAGAAAACCCGTGGGATTTTTGGAAAATCCTTGATGGAACCATTTTGAATCAAACTAAATTTGTTCATGCTTCACTTTACAACTCTTGAATTGAGTTAGGGACAGTTCTTCCACCTGAACTGTTACCATTGGGTTAAAAATTGTCTTTAGAGGCAATTCATATTATTAGGGAACAATTTGGGAAGTTCAAATGCGATCATGATGGAAAAGTGTGCACCAATTCATACTCCAAGACTATGGGTTTTCCCTGTTCCCACTAAATAGGTGACCTTCCAGCATTCAGAAGATCCGTGGTGCCCAAAGATTTTCATCCTCAGTGGAGGTTAGACTATGACCCTTGCAGTTCTAGTTCTGTAAGTTGGCTTAAGTTGAATTTTTCAAGTTGAATTGTTCAAATCACTATGTGATTGATGATTTTTGATTTATGATTCCTCATTCTCCAATGGTTGATGCTTTTGAATTTTTCAAGTGAAATTTCAATGAAATGCTAAGAATTCCTCAGTTATGTGAAAAAGTGAATGCAATGATATTGGAATCTCCAAATCATGAGCAAAGCAGCCTATTGAAGTATATCATTCAGAAGATTACAAAATATCAATCAAAGCCAAGACTCAAACCTAAATTCCTACAATCAATTAGGGGCAGGCCAAAATTGACAGATACGCAGAAAGAACCATCTTGGTTTGAGCATGTTAAAAAAACCCAAGGGGGAAAAAAGGACTAGAAGGGCTCCTAACAAGAAAAGACAAGGGATTTTAATTCTTTTCTTTTGGGATATGTTCATTTTTTTGGTTTAATGAACTTAGTTACTAACTAATGATGAATTTTCAGTCAAAGTTTGCAAAATCTGAACCTGAATTTCATAGTTCAGAGGAAAAGACTGAAAGTGAATTGGGATCACTTAATTTGGAATCAGAATCCTATTCACAGGGAGAGAATGTGCAGCAAAGCTCAAAGCAAAGCTCATCTTTTGCAAGTATTTGTTTGAATGATCTGATTAAAGAAATGAATACTAAGTTAATCTTCATGATAGGAACCAAATTTGAAATACCTCAATCAAATAGCCAAGAAATTCCATAAGTTCTTGGGTGAGGTTTGGGATCCAAATGGGGATGTGAATTTCAGATTTAGATTCATTGGTAAATCTCTTGATTATGAAGAACATGGTTGCTTTAAAGTTAGGAAGGAAATGATTGAAACATCAGAGAAACTTAAAGCATGCAACATTAAGATGCTTGGTGGCGCCAAGGAGGTTGAAAAGATTAAAAAATAATTTTTGTTGAAGACATCAATGAAAATATTCCCTTCTCAAAATGGCTGGATAAATTAGATATGGTTTGAATCATAGCAGACACATATTCCAGACCTATATGTTTCATTTCATTGGAGTTATGTGATTCTTATACTCGAATAAAAAATGGTGTTACTTATCAATCAGATCCAATGTTCATTTCCTTTGTAAACAATAACCACTGGGTTCTATTAGTACTTGAGGGAGAAATGATTCCAATCCTGCCCATTGTAGCAAACCACATTCATTGATTTCTGAAAAAGCCTCTGGTTGGATTGATCATCTAAAATATGGACTGCAAATTTATTCAAGATTGTAATAGACATTGACTTCATTTCATCATTGGTATTCATATAAATTTTAATTCTAATGCAGCTAACAAGTTCTATTAATATAAAGGGTTATTACATTTTGAACATCATTATGTTGAGTTTTTTGAGTTAAAATCATCATATTGAGTGTTTTGAATGAGAGTTTAATGGTAAGTCAGTTCAACTTGTGTTGCGCTGATTCCATCACAAACTTATCTGATTTTAAGCTTGGGATGGGAGAAGCTTGACACAATTTGAGCTTGTTTTTTTTTTGGTGTTTTTACTTTAGGGCTGGTCAAAAGACTTGTATTTTTTTGGGAACTTTTCCTTTAGGGCTGGTCAAAAGACTTCTTTAATTTTTGGGCCCTTTTAATTTAGGGCTAGTCAACTTGAACTTACTTTAGGGCTTGTCATGTTATTTTTATGTTTTGGTATTTTTACTTTAGGGCTTGTCAAGTTACTTGTCTTTTTCTTTGGTGTTTTTATTTTAGGGCTTGTCAAGTTACTTGTCTTTTTTTTTGGTGTTTTTAGTTTAGGGATATTCCAGTTACTTGTGTTTTTTTGCGTATTTTTACTTTAGGGCTAGTACATTGGATAGTACCAGTTTTTTTGTTTTTTATTTATTTATTTATTTTTTTGTTTTTTTTTTAACCAAAAAATGAACATTATTTGATTTCTTTGTTTATTTCTGTTTTTTTGGAAGGTTTATTTAGTTTATGGGTTATGTTAGTACCCTTTCATTCCTTTTTTTTTGGGTCACCGCGGTCCAGTGGCGTGTGGGATGCCACACGACTACATTTGAGCTGTGTACAACTCCACAAGGCTCAAAGGTAGTTGTGTGGAATCCCACAAGCTGGCGGACCAGGCTGGGTTGGCCGCGCAACTCTTTGAGCCATGGGGGGTTGTACACAGCTCGGAGTTTACCTTGTGGCGTTCCACACAACCCCTTTTGAACCATGTGCACGGCTCAATGAGCTTTGAATTTGACTTATCCCTAATAAAATATATACATAATTACAATAAAATAACAAAACAATAAAATAACAAAACAATGAAATAACAAAACAATAAAATAACAAAACAATAAAATAACAAAACAATAAAATAACAAAACAATAAAATAACCAAACAATAAAATAACAAAACAATAAAATAACAAAACAATAAAATAACAAAACAATAAAATAACAAAACAATAAAATAACAAAACAATAAAATAACAAAACAATAAAATAACAAAACAATAAAATAACAAAACAATAAAATAACAAAACAATAAAATAACAAAACAATAAAATAACAAAACAATAAAATAACAAAACAATAAAATAACAAAACAATAAAATAACAAAACAATAAAATAACAAAACAATAAAATAACAAAACAATAAAATAACAAAACAATAAAATAACAAAACAATAAAATAACAAAACAATACAATAACAAAACAACAAAATAAAATACATTTTAAATTTGAGTTTATTTCCTTTTCCTCCTCTTCCCAATTTTTATTTAGCTCTGCTACCATCAACCTAAATTCATCCAAATCCTCATCATTTATTAGACCCAAAATTTGTTTCAAAACAGGAACTTGTGCAATCAGATTTTCCTTGAATATCTACTTTCATTTTGCAGTTTGAGCCCTCTTTGGGCAGGCATTCCATCCACCCTCCTCCAAGAGTTCTTCATAGTCTCTTTTCCTTTGACCTTGCAACAAAACCTCTCCCACATTGCCAGTCAGTCTCCTTGCATTGGTTTTGATTAGAACCATGAATTGCACTTGGTTTACCTTTCCCCAGTCTTCCATCCCATTTCCTTCCACTTCATCTATCCCCGCCTCAATCTTTTCCTCCTGCTCTTTCCTTTTTCCTTCCTCCTCTCCATTTCCTTTATTTTCCTCTCTTTTCTTTTTCCATATCCATCCTCCATTTCATTCCATTCTTCCCTTGTTTCCTTGGTTATTGCTTCAATCTTCTCCTTTCCTTGAACTTCAACTTGCATCTTAGAACTCATCTGATTTACTTGTAAATTGACCAATGGTTTGAAGTAAGGTGATGGTGGTGTATCTAAGAAACGTTGGCAATGCTAAAAAGGATGAAAACTACATTACATTAGTTTCTTCTTGTTCATGTAGTTAGTCTCCCAAAATCACCTGGATTGTGCACACCAATAAATTCAATCTCCAGTACTTGTGGAATGTCATAACTCACACACAGAGAAGATCTACGGCTTCCTGCTTCACTTTTGAACGCCTGTGGGTTATTAAACAATGTTCTTCTTCTATTTAAGAGGAAGTTGCAAGATAATTTACAAAGGTAACACTTTTTGCACTAGCCGCAAAGAACACAGGCATTGATTCTTGGGAAAAACCTCTTGTTGCTTCAAATACAGTTTCTGTAACCATGAAACAAGGATGAAAATGTATTTAATTTTTATTCAGAGAAGCAATAAAATAGGTACTAATTTTATGAGGGTATACAGGAGGTAATGGCCTTTGGAATCAATGAGAAAATTATCTAAACGCTTTCAGGAGCTTGTGGCTTTATACCTGGGAAACTTTCATGCTTCAAGGTTAAGGGTCGTTGTGTTCCAAGCCTTCAAAATATCCTTTTCCTCAGTCCCATCTATCTCAGTCCACAAGAATGAAAAAAACAAACAACAAAATCATTGGGGTGGTCTGCTTACTCTCTTTGGCTTGTGTAGTGACCTTCAAATCTTGGAAACTCATTATCTACTTTGGAATCTTGAATTTAACTTAATACCAATAAACAATCCATTCAAGCATTGCTCTTCAACCCTGGATATCATTAATCCTTGTACTTCCATTCTTGGTCATACACTCACACTAGTTTGCACTGATGCCTAGATAGCCACATCAAAGGTATAGTTTGAAAGTGGAATATTCCCTTACCTTGCATAAGCTAGATATTTGTATTGGAATTGTCTTCACATGTCATTCCTTCCTCTTTCATCCATTATGTCCTTTTAAACTCAAATTTTATTGTCTTGAACTTAAGCTACAACCTTGGAAACTACTTTACTGTTATTTCATTTTTGCATTCTGTTCCTGTCAAACATTGTCTCACTGTTCTCTAGCTGTAGTTGGCCATCCATCAGGTTGTATCTAGTCATCTTTGGATTACCTTAAAAGGCTGTTTTTCCTTCTCAAAGAGTGTCTCCCCAGTCATTCAATTTAATAATTTATTGCATTTTGCTAAATCTAGTGGTCAAATTGGGCTTGGTTTTAGTTCCCTTTCATTTGAAAACTTCATCCCTCTCACTTCTTGCCAAGCCTTAAAACCAAATTTCACAATTTCCACTTGGCCTTACTATCTCACACTTACCCTTGCACTCAGCCCCTTCTTTGCCCTCACAATCATCTAATATTTCCCTATAGTACAAGGGGTGG
Source organism: Puccinia polysora (assembly GCA_025617555.3). NCBI lineage: Eukaryota > Fungi > Basidiomycota > Pucciniomycetes > Pucciniales > Pucciniaceae > Puccinia > Puccinia polysora. The sequence goes on from CM062624.1 coordinate 26,828,856, forward strand.
TTGTGTGACAAGACCACCCTTTTATTTTAAATTATGTTCATTGTCATTTTTAATTTGAGGGGTAAAAGATGCTAAAAGAAGTCAGAAATATTTGTATTTGAGTCTTTTTATTCTATTCTAAATTTATTTCCCAAGAGACTTGTGAAAATATTGATTCCATATGTAAAAAAACAATTGGAATAGATGTGTTGGTTTGAAGTGTTTTTATATTGGATTTAATTTTTGGAAGCCCTGAAACCATCCAAAAAACTATAAAAAAGCTCTTCAATTGTTTCTTTTTTAATTTTTAAAAGCTTTAATTGCAAAAAAAAAATCAAAAAGGCAAACAAAAGGATCCAAAATTCCCATGAGAAGATTTAATTCATTGTATTTTTTGGTTTTTTGAATGAGTTTTTTAAGGTAAGATAATACATACAGAAAATCTGGAAACAAAATGGAATTCTCTTTGAAAGTTTTTTTTTAAAATTTTTGATACCTCCAATCACAAAAAAAAAGGAAATCAAAAGAAAAATAAAAGGATGCAAATGTCTGATAAGAAATTTGATTTTTTTAATTTTTTTGGCTTTTTGAAGGAATTTTTTAAGGTTCAAGGATAAGTCCAAAAAACCTGAAAAAAAATTGGAAATCTCTTTGAATGTTGTTTGAACATCATGATATCTGGAAAAAAACAAAAAAATGAAGTCTTGAAATGCATGTGAAGTAAAGTATTTGTCCTTGTAGCAGCAGAGGCGTGCAACGGCAGGTAGATGTAAAATTCCACAAACTAAAGTATTGGGGGTATGAGAAAATTTATGCCCTTTTTATATTTTGTGTTAATTTTACTGCCAAAATTTCTTATGGGAAAGTAAATTCAATTTTATACACCATGATTTTTGATGAACCAGCAACTACTTGCAATTTTCAAGTAACTATTTATCCTTCATATACGTCATATGAATTTAATGAAACACAAAAAAAATTAAAAAAATATGTAGACCAATTTAAATGATGGTCAAACATAACCACTAGCTTTAATATAAAAAAAAGGTTGGTTTTATTTTCCAGATTAAATCAATTATGAGTTCAAAAATCAAAACCCAACTCTCCTTAACCCCTCTCTCTCATCAAATTTAGCAAATGGATTACCTTGAGTTTTTACAGGAATTGAAAATTAAATTTTATTCCATTTAATTCCTTAGTAAATTAAAAAAAATATTTTGAAGGAAAATTTTATATAGATTCAAATGAATCCCAATGTACTTGGTTAATATCTAAAAAAAAAACTCAAAAAAAAAAACATCAACCATGTGATGAACTCTCCATAAATTAGCTTTCAGGACCCTTTCTGTGTTTTGATTGGTTGGAAACAATCAAAAATAATCCAGAAATCATATTTATTTTTTCCATGAATTTAAACCCAGATCACATTCAATTCGTGTTAATTAAAATTATATTAAACAAATCCATATTTCTTGGCAAGATTCAGGAAGACTCTGGACCAATCATTGCTTTATTTCCATTTCAAAAGATACAAAATATCTTTGTTTATTCAATAATCGGGGGTCTTCAATTGTCATTACGGAAGCTTTAATCCATGAACCTCTAATATCATGAATAAAAAAAACAAAATAAAGAGTGCTTGGTCATCAAAACAAAGAGCAATGAATGATGTATGATAACAGCTATGATTTTTCTTTTTACTTATTTTCTATAATTTTAAAGAAAGACGACTCCATAATTTATACTTCCAAGAAGATGTCATTCTTTCCCCACCGTTATTCCCATGGAGTGAAACTTTTAATAGTGGCCATGTTTTATTATGAAAAAGCAAAGAAACGGCTAATTTACTGATCCTTTAGTAGTTCAGACTAAAGCGGACTCCTAGTAGCCACAATGTTTCACTCGGGTTTTGACAACTGCCATTAAAGCAACCAAGTCCCACTGAATTCATGTTTTATTTTTCATCAAAAGAGGTCAGTTTCGAATGACAAGCGTCCCATTCTTTTTTTGATTGGTGGCACTCACCGGCGGAATACTTCCATCTGTAGTTAGGGTGATTTGCTTGTATTTTAATTTTTCTGTGGCGTTCCTGTGCACTGTGAAATGTAGAGAGCCTCAACATTGCGACAAGCTCTCAAGTCCTTCATATTTTCTACGGCGTATAGAGTTTTTGAAAAATGAAACGCTTACCTGAAACTTCGGCAACGATTCGCTCATTTTCGACAATGTTCCCTTCGAGACTCAAAGCTCCCCGCTTGTAAACATACTCCGTGGAGTTATTTCTGATGTACCATCTATCGGGTAGGAACGCCCGGGGATCCAATCGAAATGTGGTGCCATCATCGGCTTCGTAGGTCTGACCGAACCCACAAGCTTTCACCCGCTTGATTAGAGAGGCGCCAGGACGATTCCCAGTTCAGCTTTTGTCAACAAGTTAGCGTCAACTCAACCTAGATTATTATACTCACGGTGTTGATCCTCAATTTCTTTTCACCGGTGACGCTATCTTCAACGATAAGCTCGTTCGCTGTCAGGTTGCCACTTGAATTTTGATTTGTAATTTGGTAGGCGGAGGTGCCGTTCTTGTCATAAATGGTGAAGTTGGAAGTCTCCCAGGAGATGTTTTCGCTCATACGGTAAACAGCGGAATTAAACGAACTTGAGGCCGTAGAATTATCGCCAATCAAGGAGGTGCTGCTTGCATTGAGTGCTGATGCAGCAATCAGTGGGGCTGTAGTATTTGTGACTGATGTACTATTTAGGCCGGTGGTGTCATTGGCATATTTGGAAACCATTGGAGCATCAGCGGTACCGTTAAGAGATACGGGGGTAGCCAACCCATCAACTGATGTCGAATTGAGGGTCTGCTGGGAGCCCGCTGCTACACTGCTGGTGGCTCTAGAGTCCGACTTTCCAATGATGAATGCCACGCAGAAGGTAATAGTTAGGCTTTTCATGCTGAATTCCCTGAAGTGCAAAGGAAGAAATCTAAAACGAGCGGTAGCGAAATAAAATTCTTAGGATGTAGAATGGAAAGATATTGAGCGGCTATTTATTCTTGGATCAAGCAACTTTTGAAAGGGAGCACGGTGATCACGTCCCATCTGCCATATGCCAACTTTTATCCCCGCCGAAGTAGGACGCAGAAGCCTCTAAAGCTTCTGTCTCTTCACTATGAAGCTGGTTTCATGAACCATAAACCGCGGCTGGAGTGATCCTGCGCCTAGTCAATTTTGTATTACCGCGCAAAGCAGGGCCACTACTGGTGCATGGTTTGAAAGTTGGGTTTCTCCCGCTATCTGCGTCAATTGTGAGAGCTTGAGTGGCTGTATGAGCGAATCGTTGTGCCTTTTTCACAAACAAAATGCATCTTACGAGTGAGAGGTCGTTGGATTTTTGCCTCAACAGATTCTTCAAGGCTGATGGGCATAGAGTTGACTGCGTCAAGTGAGAAGTATCAAACTGCGGTTACAAGAAAACCGAATTGCTCCGCATCGAAGAGAAGCTCGTTTGAACGACAGTGAACCTGCCAAGATCAATTCACATCACAATCGGGTGTTTTGCCAACTGGTGGTATGCAAGTTGTGGTATCTATCAATTTCATTTCGCTCCCATATGTTGCATCTAGCTGATTCTTGCCAGCATTTCACCCCGTCTCTCGGCTGTAACCTGCTGGACCGGTGGCGTCAAACGCGGTCAGACCGCGTGCTACAGATCTTTACAGGGCATGGTGCATAGTCAGAAAGCAAGAGCAAGCATCAGCGCCGTTCAAGTTGAAATCGACTGCGGACTCTCTGAGGAAGCGCATCTTCTTATGTACTTCCAGCGCATAGCAACCTTCGTGTCCCCCAGAGGGCCGTTCTGAGCTCTCAGAGCATCTCCAATCGTCTCGGTAAACCCGCTCGTTAGCTGAGCTTACCGAGCAATTTTCACAATCGTGCAAAAATAAGGGCTCGCTACCAAGCGAGCTCCATAAGTCCGGTCCAATTTCCATAGAGTTATCAGATTTTAGCAAGCTTGCTAGCTCCCCCCCTCGACATCTTGCATATCCTATGCGCCGATATCCCGCCATACCCTGCCACCCTTGTATGTCCCTTCCGCCATCGCAACTTTGATATCCCTCCCACCTCCCACCTCCCCCCAGCCTCAGCTCCAATATGCCCCAATCCCCCCACTCCCTCCCGCCTTGACAATGAGTCGCCAGAATGGGTTGCAAGGCTGAGTTGCAACACAGGGGGGGCCTAGCTAGCAAGCCGCTGATGTGGCCCACAATTGTGCGGTTTGGGTTGTTAGCTAGCTGTTTTGGCCTTGCGGAGCGGACAATTGTGAAACACGCAGAGTAAATTGCTCGCTAGCTATTTTTTTTGGCTAGCAAGTTGCTACCTAACAAGGTAAGTTCTACAACAATTGGAGATGCTCTCAGGGCATCCTTACCGCAGGAGGTAAAAGTTGGGAGGAAAACCAATAAATTAAGGTTTGCACAGCAGTTCTTGCCTCCCCAAACTGCTGCCTCAACACTGCAGGGAGGTATCCAGGGAGGTATCTGTGTGTGATTCCTTGCCCCCGGACCTTGACCGGTAGACAAGTACATTTCCAACCAAACCTGGGGGCAACAACCAGGGACCATCCACCTTGGCCAACCTCTTCATCACTCAATCCCTTGCTCTTTTGTCCAAACAAAAAAGAACAATAGCAGCAGCTCAGGTAATACCCAAAATCAAAAATTTGTACCAAAAACACAAGAAATAAAAACCTTGACCCATGAAAAAATGCCAACCAAATTTTTTCCAAGATTTCAAAGGTGGCCACCAGCGTTTTGTCAAAGATTACCTTTTTAAAAATCAAATTTACACTGACTACCTATCCCATTGTCAATTCTGAATGCACAAGGTGCTTTTCATGAAGATTGTTCATAACTTGGTTGCTCATGATGAATATTTTTCTCATAAACACAATGCTCTAGGAATTCCAGGTCTCTACCCTGTTCAAAAAATTGGCTCTTCAATTCAAATTCTTATGTATGGAAAATTGGTGGATTCAAATGAAAAATATTTTTGGGACTCAGAAACAACCAGATTAAAATGCCTCATCCATTTTTTCCAGGGGGTTGTTAATATCTATGGTGATCAATATCTACAGTACCAGACTCAAGAAGACCTCAAAATTCTGGAAGCCATGGGAAAAGTGAAAGGATTTCCTGGAATTTTGGGCTTGCTTGACTGAATGCACTGTTCATTGGAGAATTTCCCATTGGCTTGGGCTGGTAAATACCAGGGCAAATACAATGTCTGTATTTTTATTTATCTCTTCAAATTGTTGGGAATAAAAAACCTTCATAGGTGTCAACTGTTATTCTTGGGGATTTTCATCCCAATACTTATGTATTTGGCACAGTTTTGTTTGTCTTCCAGGGTCTCACAACAACATCATTTTTTTTGATCAATCACCATTTTTCAAGGAGCTGATGAATGTAATGGCTCCAAGTGTGGAATTCAAGGTCAATGGGAATACCTAAAAGTATAATTATCTAGAAGATGGGATCTGAACAATTGGGGGGTCCTTGTGAAGACCATATCCCAGCCACAGGATCAAAAACAAAAGGTATGTCTTGATCTATTTTATTTATGCCATGAATTAGCAAAGGCAATTGACAGTTTAATTTTAATTGCATCAATATCCCTCTCCAGTTCTTTTCCAAAATGCAAGGGGCAGCACGGAAGGATGTCAAAAGAGTTTTTTGGGTGCTGCAGGCCTGCTTTGCAGTTATTTCAAGGCCTTTACAAGGTTTTAACAATAGTTATCTGCAGTGTATCATGAGAGCATGTGTCATCCTCCACAATATGATTGTGGAGGATGAATGCAACCTAAATCCCAATTTTTTTTAAAAAAAATTACCAGTGAAACCATCCAAATGAATGAAGAACCTGATGCGGACTTATTTGATTTTTTCAAAAGGTATCAAAAAATCCAAAGTCCCAATATTCATCATTCACTTTTCAATGACCTGATTAAACACCTATGGAACCTCACAGGTCATCTTGATCATTTTATTTTCTTGCTATCTCTCTTGCCATCTCTCTTGATCTCTCTCTCACTATATCTATTTCTCTCTTGCTATCTCTCAATCTCTTGCTATCTCTCTCTTGTTAGCTCTCCTTCTCTCTTTTTTCTCCTTGTTCCACCTCAATGATCTTTTTGATCTGCATTGTATGTAAAAAATTGATTTTTTACCATGTTTTTTGATGAAATATACAATTTCAATAACTCCACAGAAAACTTGAGAGATTCTGAGAAAAAAAAAAGAAAATTGGGCTAAGAGATATCATTCAACAGTAAATAAGACAAGCTTGGTAGGTACAAGTAATGAAGGCTAGGGGATTCATAAAAAATTTGGAAAAAGATCTCTTTCAATTTGAAGTGGGATTGGCTTGGAAATTGTGACATGTATGTTTCTGATAAATGAATCATAAGAGATAGTCCACATAATGATGAAAGAAAAAATAAAAATAGAATTACACCACTCACTCAGGAATTTGAAGTGGAAGGGGTATCTTGCATGTATTGGTCATCCACCATTTTGAGAATGTCAGCCCTTTTCACCTCATAATATCAAAAAGTGACAGGATCCAAGCCATTCATATCCTTCCCCATGATAAGATCTTGAGAAATCAACTCCAGGGCCTTTCCATCTGTATGAACAATGTTCTTATGCTTTTCAGCTTCAGATGCCAATTACTTGTGAGCCCTGGTCATTTGTTTGTGCCATGCCACAATAACCACACCTGAGGATGCCTCTGATACAGAATCAGATGGCTTTCTGACATGTTTTTTGGAAGTATTTTGTCCATTAGTTCTTTGATTTTCCAAAAAAAATGCTTTTTCCAAAGATGCTTAGCAAATATGGTGTATTTGGTGCAGTCTCAATTTCACTTGATGCTTGTTATTTTTTTTTTTGATTTTTGTTGATTGTTTTTTCCAAATCCTGCATGTATTTGCTCCATTAAGGCGCATTAACTAGGATATTCTAGCATTCAAAATGCAAGAATTCCCAATTGTGGATCTCAGCATACAAATTGAGAGCAGCTGCAATTAGTTCCTGGGTAGTTGTGCCCCAGCTGTTTGCCTGATTTTTTTGACTGATGCAGCTTTTGAATTTTTTGACGGCATGATGGATTTTTACCCATTGGCTCTTGAGTTTGATGAAAGAACAAGCCAGGTCCGGTATATGAAACATGATGTTTGTCTTGACCCAATGCCAAAAGCCCATGGATGTCTGAGTGGTTCCAGTGAGAGGATCCTGCAATTTTTTCAACCAGGATTTGCACAACTCAAAGTCATTAATTTCATTGTAATTGAAAGCATGGCCTGAACAATTATCAAATTTGTTTGTTGCTGGAATAGCCTCAACACTCACATGATTATTTTGAAATGGTGAACCAAGTTATATATGAAGAAAAAAAAATGAGTAAAAAATAAAAATAAAGGATTAAATTAGATGAGACCAATTACCAGAACTGGGAAGGGGTTGAACATCCACATGACCTTAAATAAAAGGATCAAGAATTTCCATGGGTTTGGTGATGGTGGGTTGGATTGATGGCTGGTGATGAAGGAAGAAAGTTGGTTTTGAGGAATATATATAGTGAAGTTTTTATGGGGGTCAGAGGGGATTTTTGGGATGAAGGGTTGTTTGATGATGGGGACAGATGGTGTTGGATATGATGGGGAGGATGAAGGGAAAGGAACAAGGGGGAGGAAGAGGGGTTGTGGCACATTTTGGGGGAGGCGGAAAAAGATATATCTAGTGGAATTCAAATCAATTGCACACACATTTCATGGATATTGAGGATATCATGGAAGTTAGATGGTTTCCAGATGTGGCAACCCAATGTGCTGATTTACCTCCAAAGGCATAATAGCTTCCCCAAAAGCAACCAAAGTGCAGTATATTTTTTGGTGGTTAGGAGGTAAATTGGGTTTAGCTTTGAGTTTTACCTCCTGCAGTAAGGATGACCTCAGTTCCCAGATTGACACAAAGCATGCGTGTGCAGCACAAGCGTGAAAATAGAAAGCTCAAAGGTTCAACTACTGGTAAAAAGCTTGTTTGGTTGTTTGACACAATTTTCCAAATAAACTACAGTTCAATAATTGCTTATTTTTTCTGTGTTCAGGGTCCTTTTTTTTATGGTTTACATCTCAAAAAGCTTTCTTTTTCCTTGAGAAAATTTAGGGAACTATAAGAAGAATAAAAATATAAAAAAAATGACCACCATAGCAACCTTGTTCATCAATCTTGTTGGGGTGCGCTTGCAGTGATGCATCTGCCAACCAAGAGAAATTCATTTTACTGAGATTGGTGTATACAAATAAATTCTATGCAAAAAAGATTTTTTCACTCAACATTCTTAACATTGATGCATTTTCCAAGGAATCCTACAACCTCAGAAGAATGAAACCAAAACCAGTCAGGCCAAGTCTCCCTCAAAACCACCTTTTGGAATGAAGCAGGTGGACTATCCTACATGCATGGAGGGAAACCAAGCCAAGCTGGTGGAGAATTACTGCACATCCTGGGCAAGGATAGGAAGCCAGAGCTGGGATCTGAAGGAAAACTTTCAGTTTGCCTGAGTGACTTCCAGGAATCTGGGTTCCAAATACCTCCTCTCCCTCACAAGAACAGGCCCCTGCATGTCAGATTATTTTGGGGAAATTGTCCAATTAAGCATTAGTCACACATACCTTTCCAACAGTTTGAGTACTTGTATGAACAGGAGGACTGGAGCTAAAGAATAGATGTGGCATCTCAAATGAAGCTGGGTTTTTGTGGCCCATATTCCTGGTGGTTTATTTGATATTTTCTTTTTTATATTTAATTTAAAGTTGAGTTTCCCCTTTTTTTCAGGGCTTACTGCATTAAGTTCCCTTATTTAGGCTCTTTGAATGATGATTAAAAGTGAGAGATGTTCATATGATTTTTAGTCTAATTAAATTCCTTTGAAACCTTGGGATCAACAAAAAGAAAAATTAAAATGAAAATATATAATAAATAAATTGAATGAGGATAAAAGGAGAGAAAAGAAGAGAAAAGAAAAGAAAAGAAAAGAAAAGAAAAGAAAAGAAAAGAAAAGAAAAGAAAAGAAAAGAAAAGAAAAGAAAAGAAAAGAAAAGAAAAGAAAAGAAAAGAAAAGAAAAGAAAAGAAAAGAAAATAAAAGAAAAGAAAAGAAAAGAAAAGAAAAGAAAAGAAAAGAAAAGAAAAGAAAAGAAAAGAAAAGAAAAGAAAAGAAAAGAAAAGAAAAGAAAAGAAAAGAAAAAAAAAAGAAAAGAAAAGAAAAGAAAAGAAAAGAAAAGAAAAGAAAAGAAAAGAAAAGAAAAGAAAAGAAAAGAAAAGAAAAGAAAAGAAAAGAAAAGAAAAGAAAAGAAAAGAAAAGAAAAGAAAAGAAAAGAAAAGAAAAGAAAAGAAAAGAAAAGAAAAGAAAAGAAAAGAAAAGAAAAGAAAAGAAAAGAAAAGAAAAGAAAAGAAAAGAAAAGAAAAGAAAAGAAAAGAAAAGAAAAGAAAAGAAAAGAAAAGAAAAGAAAAGAAAAGAAAAGAAAAGAAAAGAAAAGAAAAGAAAAGAAAAGAAAAGAAAAGAAAAGAAAAGAAAAGAAAAGAAAAGAAAAGAAAAGAAAAGAAAAGAAAAGAAAAGAAAAGAAAAGAAAAGAAAAGAAAAGAAAAGAAAAGAAAAGAAAAGAAAAGAAAAGAAAAGAAAAGAAAAGAAAAGAAAAGAAAAGAAAAGAAAAGAAAAGAAAAGAAAAGAAAAGAAAAGAAAAAAAGAAAAGAAAAGAAAAGAAAAGAAAAGAAAAGAAAAGAAAAGAAAAGAAAAGAAAATAAAATAAAATAAAATAAAATAAAATAAAATAAAATAAAAGAAAAGAAAATAAAATAAAAGAAAAGAAAAGAAAAGAAAAGAAAAGAAAAGAATATAATAGAATAGAATAGAATAGAAAGGAAAGGAAAGAAGAGAAACAAGAGGAAATGAAATAAAATGAGGTCAACTTGGTTGCAGCACTTTATTTTATATTTCATTTGAAAGCTCATGTTCATTGAGAAATCAAATGTATTATTTCTTAATCTTATGAATTTTCTATTGATATCAGAATGAATATTAATTTGGATTGTTTCAATTTTTATTTGTAAGTTTTTCAGAAATTGGAAGATCCTCTGAATTTATGCAAATAAAACATTTTTTTGTTGGTTCCACAATTTCTACAAAAATATTTGAATAGTAAATGGAACATCATACAAATTAATTATCAGAAATATTTCTCAATTGAAGAATAATTTCTTCCATGTCAGAAAAGAACGTTTTTCAATCATTGACCTGATTCAATTCATTTTATCAATAAATTATTCAAAATTTAAAGTTGAATCTTGAAACTATTCCCAAAAAAATAAAATTCAAGTTCCATGATGTGGATATGGGGTTCATTTTTCTTCAGAAAGCTACCATTGCAGTAAAAACTGAAAAAATTACAACAATAATTTTAAAATTATAGAAATGATGAAATTTCAAAGCAAAGAAAATTAATCTAAAACTTATTAAAAAAATAGATTATCCACCCAACATTAAGTAGAGCCACACACTTGGCCTACCCTCACACTCCTACTCCTTACAACTCCAATTAAATGTGTTAAGATTACCACAAAACATACCTTAAACCTTCTTTCCAATTTAATACTTCACATGAAGCATCACATCTACTTTAAATAACTATACTTTTTTCAGAAAAAAATTTTTATATATAGTTTGGGAGTTATGGAAAAAATTTTTTTTGTCAAAAATTCCTGTACACAGCCTTAGGCAACACTTCGGCCCTGAGACAAAATCATAAAATTTCTCTCAAATTCCCCAGCACAGATGCATAAAAACAAGTCAAAATCCATTAAAGGCTGAGGCCAGTGAAACAGGCTTTCAGAAGAATGATAAGCACAAAACTCTATGGCAGAAGGGCTACAACCAACATGGGGAAGACATGCAGATTTAATATGCATTCCAAGCCAGCGTCAATGGCTCTGAAAATCCAAGAAAAGTCAAAATTAAAATAAAGAAACACAAAAGACTCTGAAGATAACATTTGAAATATTTTACAACAATCACAAAAATTGCTAAAAACCAATTTCAAAAACTTCTCAAGCCTGAAAAAGTGAGAACAGAAAAGGCCACAGGACATATAAATTTTGAGAAAATGTCAGCCCTCTGATACCAGGAACCTTGCAGTCCTTTAGCCACAAAGAGTTATGAAAATACTGGAATAATAATAATAATAATTATTCCAAAAAAAACTTCCTAGGGGCTAAAATAAATAATAAAATAAGAGCAGTTGCAAGGTGTCAGCTTGCTACTATGTACAGAGCAAAACGGTCAAATAGTAACACAAAACTAGGAAAAATAAGAATATCTCAATGAACAAAATAAGTAGTGAGTAATCCATAAATATTATTACAGGAATGGATTCCTCACCCAAAATGAGGTAGGGTCACTCACTGACCCCACCCTTGAATTCCAAGTCCTTATATTTTTAAAATAATTAAAAAGAAAAGTACTAAAAATTATGACCCCAGTATGGCACTTTTTGTCCATTCTAATATTTCACACAGATTTTCACGTATAGGGTTTACACCTAAAATTCACTCAGAATTGAGGTGTTGTGTATATTTTAGGAGTTACACGCGGAAATGTGTTATGTAACAATTCCCGCGCGCAGCCCGGCATCATTACATATCCCTACCTACTACTAGCAGCAGGTTCCAGCGTACTAGAGACCCACCCGCAGCTGATTCTGCCACGCACGCAGCGGATCCTACCCCGCCTGCATCTGCACTAACTGATCCCCGCGTCTGGATCAGTCGTGACTAATCTGACAACCAGGTACTGCTCAGAAGAGCTACAACCAAGTTGGGGTTGCCTAGTATATGTAACAAACGGACATATGCATTGCTAATGATCTAAAAGGATCCAAACTTAAATAAAATTAATGAAAATTAAGTTTAAAACATTTTTTAATAATAAATCAAAGATCAAGGATTATCATGTAAATCACTGATCCTGATCTTTGAAGACCACAAAACACTACAAGGAGTGTTCATAAAAATTATTAAAAATTATCAACATGATCAGCAGATAGTGAAACATCAGTAAACATTCACATCTGCACGCTTTGAAGCAATATCAATAGGACAAATGAAGGATGAGTACAGAATGATCAAATTTACGCCATAACAGATTAACAGATCCTGTGGCTAAAATAGTACAGAAATCCAGCAGATCTAAGGCCAGATGATTGACAGCACCAAGTGGGCGTGCTAATCCTTCCCTGACTGGCTTGCCAGAATCAGCCCACCAGCAGAACCCTGTCTACATGCCCTGAGAAGATCAAAATCACCCCCAAAAAGGTATTTATACAGACCTCTTTGGATCCATTATTCCATCATCAGTTACCAGGAATTATTTATTATCAATCAGACACGGTGTCATTATTGATCAAGTGCTTATATGAAGATAAGCAAGTGATTTATTACCTATTCTGTAGTAGTATTATTTACCTTTATTAACCAATCAACCATTGAAGTTTAGTCAAGCAATCTACCCCATCTGCTCTGAAACCCTTCCAATTATTCCAGGATTTTCGTGGTAAAGTGCTCAGAGTGAGTGTTACCCTTCCTGTTTTGGCCATTTGTGCTGTTAAGCCTGCCCATTAGTGCAATAAGCTCTTTCTAAGGCACCCATCATGGTTCCAAGGTTCTTAAACTGCCTAAGGAGGCCCCTTGAACAGAGGTTGCTAGTCTGTAAAGATCCCCAGTAGTATAGTACTGTGGCCCCTCTTTATATTATATTTAAAACCATTTACTACCAAACCAATTAAAACTTGAAACTGCTCTTATTAAATCATTTATTTGAGCTTCTAAGTGTATATTATTGAAATAATAATTATTATTATCATTCCATCATTTTTATCACTCTCTGTAGCTAAAGGACTGCAAGGTTCCTGGTATCAGAGAGCTGACACAAGGCCTAATTGTTTTGGTAATTAAAGTTTTTTAATATGTATATAAAGAGGGGCCACAGTATTATACTACTGGGGCTCTTTACAGACAAAGCAACCTCTCTTCAAGGGGCCTCCTTAGGAAGTTTAAGAACCTTGGAAAGAAGATGGGTGACTTAGAAAGGGATTATTCCACTAATGGCAGGGCATGAAAGCACACTGGCCTAGACAGGAAAGGAAACACTCACTCTGAGCACTTTATCACGAAAATCCTGCAATAATTGCAAGGGTTTAAGAGCAGATGGGGTGGATTGCCTGAGTAAACTTCAAGGGTTGATTGGTTTTAAGAAATGAATAATAATACTACAGAATTGGTCATAAATCACTTGCTTAGAATCTTCATAAGCACTTGAATAACAATGACACGGTGTCTTATTGATAATAATAATTCCTGGTAAACTGATGATGGAATAATGGATCCAAAGATGTCTGTATAAATACCTTTTTGGGGTGATTTTGAGCTTCTCAGGGCGCGTAGAGAGAGTTCTGCTCATGGGCTGAGGCTGGCAAGTCAGTCAGAGCAAGATTAGCACGTCTACTTGGTGCTGTTAATCAGCTGACCTTAGATCTGCTGGATTTATGTACTATTTTAGCCACAGGATCTGTTAATCTATTATGGCGTAAATTGGATCATTCTGCACCCATCCTTCATTTTTACTATTAGAATTTCTTTGAAGTGACCAGATGTGGACGTTTAATGATTTTTCATCATCTGTTGATCACGTAGATAATTTTTAATAATTTTTATGAACACTCCTTGTAGTGTTTTGTGGTCTTCAAAGATCAGAGTCAATGATTTACGTAGTAATCCTTGATCTTTAATTTATCATTAAAAAATGTTCTAAACTTAATTTTTATTGAGTTTTGATCTTTTTAGATTATTACTAATGCATATTTCAACATTTTACATATGCCAGGAAACCCTAATTAGGTTGTAGCTCTTCTGAGTGGTACCTGGTTATCAGATTAGTCACAACGGATCCAGATACAGGGATCAGTCAGTTCAGATGTGCGCAGGGTGGGATCTGCTGCGTGCATGGCAGAATTAGCTGCGCGCGGGTCTCTAGTACGCGCGAAACTGCTACTATGAGTACGTAGCGGTATGTATTGATGTGGGGCTGCGTGCGGGAATTGTGACATAACACTTTTCCGCATGTAACTCCTAAAATATACACAACACCTCAATTCTGAGTGAATTTTAGGTGTAAACCCTATACGTGAAAACACGTGTGAAATTTTAGAATGGCCAAAAGGTGACATACTGGTGTTGTAATTTTTAGTACTTTTCTTTTTAATTATTTTAAAAATGTAAGGACTTGGATTTCAATGGGGGGATAGTGAGTGACCCTACCTAATTTTGGGTGAGGAATCCATTTCTTCAATAATATTTATGGATTTCTTACTCCTTCTTTTTTTAATTTAGATATTCTTATTTTTATAGTTTTGTGTTTCTATGACAGGTTGCTCTGAACATAGTAGCAAGCTGACAAAAAAAGGGACCAGAAAGCCACAACACCAATATGGCACTTTCTGACCATTTCAATGTTTTGCATGTATTGTCACATATAGGTTTACAACTAAAATTCATTCATAATTGGAGTTTTGTGTATATTTTAGGAGTTAAACACAGAAATGTGTTATGTCACAATTCCCATGCGCAGCCTTGCATCCTTAAAAAAAGCTATGTACCCGTAGCTACACATTCCCGCATGCAGAGTTCACACGCGCAGCTAATTTTGCCACGCATGCAGCGGATGCTACCCCGCGCTTATCTGAATTGACTGATCCCCGCGCCTCAATCAGTTGTGACAAATCTGACAACAAGGTACTTCTCAAGATAACTACAACCTAGTTAGGGTTAGTTGGCATATGTAATAACCTTACATATGCATTAGTAATAGTTTAAAAACTATCAAACTTTAATAAAATCAATAAGAAACCAAGTTTAATTATTTTTTAATAATAAACCAAATATTGAGGATTACCATGTAAATCACTTATCCTGATCTTCAAAGACCACAAAACAATACTAAGAGCCATAATCAAAATTATTAAAAGGTACCTAAGTGCTCAGCAGATGATGGAAAATCAGTAAACGTCCACATCTGTCCACTTTGAATTGATATTAATATTAAAAATGAAGGATGAGTGCAGAATGATCACATTTACGCCATAACAGATTAACAGATTCTGCAGCTAAAATAGCACAGATATCCAGCAGATCTGATGTCAGCTGATTTAAAGCACCAAGTGGAAGCGCTAATATTGCCCTGATTGGCTTTCCAGCCTCATTTCAATAGCAGAACCCTCTCTACACACCCTGAGAAGCTCATAATCACCCCAAAAAGGTATTTATACAGAACTCTTTGGAACTATTATACCCCATCAGATTACCAGGAATTATTTTTATCAATAAGACACTGTTTCATTGTTACTCAAGTGCTTTTGAAAAGATAAGAAAGTGATTTATGACTTAGTCTGTAGTATTATTATTCATTTCTCAAAATCCAATCAACCCATTTGAAGTTAGTCAAGCAAATCTGCCCCATCTGCTCTGAAACCCTTCCCATTATTGCAGGATTTTTGTGACAAATTGATCAGAGTGAGTTTTTCCCTTCCTTTCTTGGCCATTGTGCTTTTTTTCCGGGCCATATCAGTGGAACAAGACCTTTCTAAGGCACCCATCTTCATGCCAAGGTTTTTAAACTGCGTAAGGAGGCCCCTTGAAGAGAGGTTGTTTGTCTGTAAAAAAGACCCCCAGTAGTATAATAATGTGGCCCCTCTTTTATAAAATATTGAAAACCCTTTTTAACCAAACCAATTAAACCTTGAACCAGCTCTTAACATATTCATTTTTTGAGCTTTTCATGTGTTTATCATTGAAATACTATTATTATTCTTATTCCAGTATCTTCTATCACTCTCTGTAGCTAAAGGACTGCAAGGTTCCTGGTATCAGAAAGCTGAAACTAACCGTACTGGCCTTTTCTATACACTCACAGGCCTTGTTTCCTCCTGAAACCAGGCCCCATGCCCTCCAAATGGCCAGTTTGGACCCAGAATCACTCTGGGTCCAGCCAAGAACTCATAAGGGGGGGTGTAACCAGCGGGCATGCTTGCCCCCAACTCCTTTGCTCAAATCCCCTGGGGAGATGATAAATTCCCCAGCCAGGGGCCCTGAGAGTCAATACCCCCAGGGATTGTCACACTGAAGGTGGGCTGGGTGGTGGTCAGGCCCACCCAGCCCCATTAGTTGCCTCCTCCTTGGAAACGGGGGGGGGGAGATGGCCCCATCAATCTTGAGGTTGGGGGAAGATCAAGTCCCATCCCACCTTGGAAGTTGCCTTTGTTGCAACCGGCTGGCTGGTCTGGTCAAGGAGGGACCAGCCATCCTCCCTCCCTGTTGAAAATATCTCTACTCTTCTCTTGCATGCGCACTCACCGGTTTCATCTGAGTATCACACCTGTTCCCATTTCCCCTCATCACCCTCAGTCACTTCAAGCTCCCTCATCCCTTCTCCATTCAACCTCTTCCCATCATCGCTCTTCCATTCTCACCAACGCCGCTCAACTCCGCCACTCCTCCTTCTTGTCTCCTCCTATATCAATCCAATAACTCCAACTCCTTGATAACTTCAACTCATCAATCCTCAGAAAGTCTGACAACCAAATCCTCAACTCACATCCGTCATCTGGTTATTTGGTATGACTCTGACAACCCCAATATTCCTTTCCTATCTTTCCTTCCTTGTGTTCTTTTCTTTCCTTTAATGTTTCACCTTTCACTGTCCTTCTTTCCTGATTGACAGATGTTGATTGATCTTTCTCCTTTTAGAGGAGATAACCTTTGATTCCTCAATCACGGGAGTCTCTTGATAATTTAAATCAATCTTTTTTGGGACCTTACAACTTACCAGTTCAGACCAAGTGGTCCTCTGGGGTATGATTTAATTCAAGGGCTCATGTCTAGCGCTCATGTTATCACCATCATTTTTCCATTTCAGATGCTCATTTCTATTCTTACCTTTCTTACTGGACTTTTTTATTTTCCCTATTGTATTTCATTTTTTCTCCAGTCTTGGCCTTTTTCTTCCTTTTTTGTCAAATTTAATTGTCCTATTTCATCACGATTAACAGTCAAATTCCAACAGCAATGAACCTCAAACCATCAACTTCTCACTTCACTATGAGCCAAGACACCTCACTCAACTCAAACAACCCCTTACTCCAAACCATCCTTAAAACTGCCATCAAAGCCATTCCAACTCTCACCATGGACAACTTCTGGCTCTGGAAAAACAGGGTAGAGAACATGCTGGACATTCAAGGAACCTGTTTGGCTCTTCCTTTGGAGGACACTCTTCTCACATTCAAAGACAAAATATACATTAGATTGATTCTAATCTCCAAACTCAATCCTACTGTTCATGCCAATATCATCACCGTCAACAATGAGAAGGATGCCAAACTGATCTAGAAGGCCATAATCATATATTTTGCCTTGTCTGAATCGTCAAATTGAGCTTGTGTGCTTGAAAACCTCCAGAATCTTCCCTTCAATGTCAACAACACACCTTCTTTTATCACCTCTGCCAAAATTCGCATCTGTTGTCTCTATGAGGTAGGTATCAATCTACCTCCCAATATTGTTGCCTATATGCTTCTTCATAAGCTTCCTCCAAGCTTCAGGGTAGTCAAGGCACAGATAACCCATTCCTGAGCCATCTCTCCCAACCTGGTACTCAATCATCTCCAAATTTCTGTCAACAAAAGGAGAATCAAGGAGGAAGTAAAAGTTCAGCTCACAGCGCTCTGTACCAACCTAGGACCCCTTCCCAGATTAACAGGAGGAAAACACAATTATCTAGCGCCTCACTCACCCAAGAATTTCTAGGCTCTTCATCCAGAACTCAGGGATGCCTACCTCAAGAAGAAGAACAAAGACAATTCTTCCATCTCAGTTAGTTGCTTATTATTGGAAAACCCCTCTCCTCTCACAAGTCACATTGTACTCAATGCTGGGTGCTTGTCTCACATAATCTCTGACCCTGACTTATTTTGGGCTATCTCATACAAAGAGGTTGGACAAGTGAAACCGGGATCCAATTTGGAATCTCTTCCAATCAAAGGAATTGGGTTGATTTGTATCATGGGAAATCTTGGACCTGTCCTCATCAATAATGTGTACCTTGTCCCCAACCTCTCCACCAATCTCCTGTCCGTAAGATGTTTAGTGCTAGATGGATATCAGTGTTCATTTGAAAAAAATCAATTTTTTGTCTCAAGAAACAACCAGCTTGTTTTCTCCCAATATTATCAAAACAATATTCCTACTCTCTCAATCAATGACAAATTCATCTCTTCCACCTGTCTATTCTCTCAATCTGAAATGATCCACAAGGCACTTGGTCATGCAAGCTATAGCCAAATAAGGAATAAACTGGGCATTTCCATTAGCCCAGATTCAGAGTGTAAGAGCTTTGCCCTGTCAAAAATAACTCAATTGTCTTTTAAAAGCACACACTCTCAAGCTGACAAACCATTTCAAGAGCTTCATCTTGACTTAATTGGCCCCATTCATCCTCCCTCATATAACGGACACAGTTATATTCTAACAGTTGTTGACAGCTCTACAAGATTTTGTTCTGCCATTCCCATCAAGTCCAAAGACATCGTCCCCACCTATCTGCAGAATTCCATCAAAATCAAACAAAAATCCTTTGGCTATTACCCCTCATTCCTACACTCAGACAGAGGTATGGAATTTGTGAATAAAAATATGAAAGAGTTTTGTGAAAAAAATTTCATAAGGGCTTGCTATTCCAATCCCTATACTCCTGAACAAAACAGACTTGCCAAGAGATATAACAGAACAATCATTGAGAGTCTACATACCGTCCTTATTGATTCAGTTCTAAAAACTCAGCACTGGGACAAAGTTCTTAAAGCTTGTGTTCTCACAATCAATCAATTCCCTTCTCATAAAAGTAAAAAATGTCCTTTTGAACTATTCAAAAACAGATCCATTCCTGTTGACTTTTTCCATCCTATAGGATCTGAGGTGGTGATTTGGAAATTGCCAGCTCAATACCATTCCAAACTTGATCCCAAAGGAGTTACAGCCACCCTTATTGGCTATGATGATAAAATTTGGTCATACAGACTACTAACAGACTGGTGAAATTTTCTCCTCAAGAAACATCAAAGTTCTTGGATTCAAAAACCATACTGAGAACGCATCCGACTGTCCACTGTGTTGGAACAATTTCATTGAAACACCTCCCTCTCCATTAGATAATCACTCAGATCACATTGAGACGGTACATCAATACCCAAATGCGCCCTTGAACAATGTTTTGGACAAAGAACAATCCAATTCTGACCACTTCATATCCTGCAACCCCCACAATGAAGGCACTATCCATGAAATCTTGGAGGAATCTGACCCCCAAGTTCCTGACTCCACTCCCAGATACCACCTACGCAATTGATCAGAGAAAGTCAAGCCCGTGAAATACTCCTATCACACCAAAGAAATCAAAGAGTACAAGGACGCAATTGATGAAGAATTTAAATCCATAGAGTCCAAAGATTTCTGGGAGGACCATCACAAGACGCCCAATAACTTCCTGGAAACCACTCTAATTCTAAGAACCAAACCTAAGACGGCCTCTTCCAAAGAAAGGAAGAAAGCACAACTCTGCATCCGTGGATTTCAAAAAGTTCCAGGTGTCAACTACTTTGAGACCTATGCTCCTACGGGAAAATTCCCTTCTCTTCTTGCCCTTCTCTCTCTTAGCCTAGACAAATCTCTCCCCTTAAGACAGTTAAAAGTCAATGCAGCTTTTCTTTATGCTCCTCTACAAGAGGAAATCTTCATAAGAACTCCAAAATACTCAAAACAGTCTGCCCCCTTCCTAAAATTAAAAAATTCACTGTACGTCCTAAAACAGGCCCCAGCCAACTGGTACAACACTCTAACCAATTGGTTCAAGAGTATCAATTTTGTTGCCTTGGACTCTGAACCTTGTCTCTTCATTCATTGGGACAGACACTCCTTCCTACTCTTTCATGTTGATGATCTTATAGTTTCTGGAAAGATTGATGAGTTCTAAAAACTCTTTCTCACTCAATTCCCTGAATCCTCAGCTCACGACCCGGATCATCTCCTCGGAATGGAAATGAAAATTAAAAACAACAAAATCACACTAAACCAACTTAATTTAGTAAAAAAGGGACTCCAACTTCTGAAAATGCAAGGCTGAAGACCTGTATCCACTCCCCTTACACCCAAGATACAACTACTCCCAGCCAGTGAGGTAGAAAGAGATTAGTTGAAAGCCTGAATATGAACTACCGGACATTCACAGGAATTTTAAACTTCCTAGCCTGCTGCACTAGACTGGAACTCTCCCGCAGGGTATTGATCCTCTCCCAATTCAACAATGAACCCGGTATCAATCACTGGAAAGAGGTGATTCATGTCTTCAAATATCTGGCTGGCTTTATCAAAGTCTCTCTAAAAATTGAACCAAGTCAAGATCCACTCCACAACGTTCAATACTACAGCAACGCAACCTGGGGGGATAATGACCACTCAAGAAGGTCCAGAAGTGGATACCTATGCATATGGAAAAACTGCCTCATCTTGTGGTGTAGCTCTATTCAGAAAAACATCAAACTCTGCTCCACCAAGGCTGAACTGTGCGCCCTTTCTAATTCTAGTCAAGAGAATCTCTGGACTTCCCACCTTATAAAAGAACTCTGGGAATCAATCTTGAACCTTCCAATTTCAAAATTTATAATAAGGGACTGCTCCACAAGGTCAAGCACTTTGGACACAACTCAAAAACCAAACATCTCAACATCAAGGCAAAGAAACTCAGAGAAGATCTCAACAACAAGCTCATCTCGTCCACACTCATCAAATCCAAAGACATGATTGCTGAATGTCTCACCAAGGTGTGCACCAGAGCCTCCCTTGACACCTTCATCTCTTCATTCCTTCTGTCTCCTCATACCAAATAATGGGAGCTGTTGAAAATATCTCTACTCTTCTCTTGCGCCCGCTCTAACCGGTGTCATTTGAGTATCACACCTGTTCCCATTTCCCCTCATCACCCTCAGTCACTTCAAGCTCCCTCATCCCTTCTCCATCCAACCTCTTCCCATCATCCCTCTTCCATTCTCACCAACGCCGCTCAACTCCTCCACTCCTCCTTCTTGTCTCCTCCTATTTCAATCCAATAACTCCAACTCCTTTATAACTTCAACTCATCAATCATCAGAAAGTCTGACAACCAAATCCTCATCTTACATCTGTCATCTGGTTATTTGGACGGTCACTCACTGACCCCACCCTTGAAATCCAATCCTTACATTTTTAAAATAATTGAAAAAAAGTAATAAAAATTATAACACCAGTATAACACCTTTTTGCCATTTCAACATTTCACACATCCTGTCACTTATAGGGTTTACACCTAAAATTCACTCAGAATTGAGGTGTTGTGTATATTTTAGGAGCAACATGCAGAAATTTGTTATGTCACAATTCCTGCGCGCAGCCCCGCATCATTAAATACCCCTACGCACTCATAGTAGCAGTTTCCCGCGTACTAAAGACCCGCGAGCAGCTAATTCTGCCACGCACGCAGCAGATCCCACCCCGCGCACATCTGAACTGACTGATCCCCATGCCTAGATCCGTTGTGACTAATGTGACAACCAGGTACTGCTCAGAAGATCTACAACCTAATTAGGGTGGCCTGGAATATGTAACAAGTTTACATATGCATTAGTAATAATCTAAAAAGATCAAAAATTAATAAAAATTAATAAAAATCAATTTTAGAACATTTTTTAATAATGAATTAAAGATCAAGGATTACCACGTAAATCATTGACTCTGATCTTTGAAGACCACAAAACACTACAAGGAGTGTTCATAAAAATTATTAAAAACTATACACGTGATCAGCAGAAGATGGGCAATTAGTAAACTTCCACATCTGTTCATTTTAAAGCAATACTAATAGTAAAAATGAAGGAGGAGTGCAGAATAATCAAATTTAAGCCATAATAGATTAACAGTTCCTGTGGCTAAAATAGTACAGAAATCCAGCAGATCTAAGGTCAGCTGATTAACAGTACCAGGTGGACGTGCTTATCTTGCTCTGACTGGATTGCCAGCCTCAGCCCATGAACAAAACCCTCTCTACATGCCCTGAGAAGCTCAAAATCACCCCAAAAAGGTATTTATACAGACATCTTTGGATCCATTATTCCATCATCAGTTTACCAGGAATTATTATTATCAATCAGGCACCGTTTAATTGTTAGTCAAGTGCTTATGAAGAATCTAAGCAAGTGATTTATGACCAAGTCTGTAGTATTATTATTTATTTCTTAAAAACAATCAACCCTTGAAGTTTAGTCAGACAATCCACCCCATCTGCTCTGAAACCCTTCCTATTATTGCAGTATTTTCGTTGTAAAGTTCTCAGAATGAGTGTTTTCCTTCCTGTTTAGGCCAGTGTGCTGTCATGCCCAGCCATTAGTGGAATAAGCCCTTTCAAAGGCACCCATCTTCATTCCAAGGTTCTTAAACTGCCTAAGGAGGCCCCTTGAAGAGAGGTTGCTTTGTCTGTAAAGACCCCCAGTAGTACAATACTGTGGCCCCTCTTTTATATACATATTGAAAACCTTTTATTACCAAACCATTTAAACCTTGCAACTGCTCTTATTATATTTATTTGAGCCTCTAAGGGTTTGTTTTGGAATGATTATTATTGTTATTCCAGTATTTTTATCACTCTCTGTAGCTAAAGGACTGCAAGGTTCCTGGTATCAGAGGGCTGACAGCCACTTAATTAGGTATTACACCCCTAGTTGTGACTAGTTACGGACAGCTTTGTTGCCCGTGATACTGGAGGGTGTTTTTTGGGTGTTTGGTGTCTTTTCAGCCATCTAGCACAAAGCTAGGACTCTTTTCATCCTTTGTAAACGCTCCCAGGGTGTTACTGTGACCATTATGTACTATTTTGGGTCCAAACCCTCTGTACAGGTCCCATTACAGGGCCCCTGACAACCTATTTTATAGTTCCAAAAAGGGTGGAGGGGCCATTTTTCTGGATTTTTTATGTTGTTTAGTCACTTTCATACTTTTCACCATGTCAGCTCTCTGATACCAGGAGCCTTGCAGTCCTTTAGCTACAGAGATTGATAAAAATAATGGAATAAAAATAATAATTATTATTCCAAAAGGAAACACTTAGAGGCTCAAATAAATGATATAATGAGAGCATTTTCAAGTTTTAATTGGTGTGGTAATAAAAGTTTTTCAATATGTATATAAAAGAGGGTCCACAGTATTATACTACTGGGTGTCTTTACAGACAAAGCAACCTCTCTTCAAGGGGCCTCCTTAGACGGTTTAAGAACCTTGGAATGAAGATGGGTGCCTTAGAAAGGGCGTATTCCACTAATGGCCAGGCATAACAGCACACTGGCCTAGACAGGAAGGGAAACACTCACTTGGAGCACTTTATTACGAAAATCCTGCTATAATAGGAAGAGTTTGAGAGCTGATGGGGTGGATTGCCTGACTAAACTTCAAGGGTTGATTGGTTTTAAGAAATGAATAATAATACTACAGACTTGGTCATAGTTCACTTGCTTACAATCTTGATAAGCACTTGACTTGCAATGAAACGGTATCTGATTGATAATCATAATTCCTGGTAAACTGATGATGGAATAATGGATCCAAAGAGCTCTGTGTAAATACGTTTTTGGGTTGATTTTGAGCTTCTCAGGGCGCGTAGAGAAGGTTCTGCTCATGTTCTGAGGCTGGAAAGCCAGTCAGAGAAGGTTTAGCACTTCCGCTTGGTGCTGTTAATCAGCTGACCTTAGATCTTCTGGATTTCTGTACTATTTTAGCCACAGGATCTGATAATATATTATGGCCTAAATTGGATCATTCTGCACTCATCCTTCACTTTTACTATCAGAATTGCTTTGAAGTGAATAGGTTTGGATGTTTACTAATTTTCCATCATCTGCTGATCACGTAGATAGTTTTTAATAATTTTTATGAACACTCCTTGCAGTTTTTTGTGGTCTTCAAAGATCAGAGGCAATTATTTACATGGTAATCCTTGATCTTTAATTTATTATTAAAAAATGTTCTAAACTTAATTTTTATTAATTTTAATTAAGTTTTGATCTTTTTAGATTATTACTAATACATATGTCAACTTTTTACATATGCCAGGAAACCCTAATTAGGTTTTAGCTCTTCTGAGCAGTACCTGGTTGTCAGATTAGTCACGACGGATCCAGAAGCTGGGATCAGTCAGTTCAGATGTGCGCAGGGGGGAACTGCTGCGTGCGTGGCAGAATTAGCTGCGCGCGGGTCTCTAGTACGCGGTAAACTGCTACTATGAGTACGTAGGGGTATGTAATGATGCGGCGCTACGTGCGGGGATTGTGACATAACACATTTCCGCGTGTTACTCCTAAAATATACACAACACCTCAATTCTGAGTCAATTTTAGGTTTGAACCCTATACGTGAAAACACGTGTGACATGTTAAAATGGCAAAAAGGTGCCGTACTGGTGTCGTAATTCTTAGTACTTTTCTTTTCAAATATTTTTAAAATGTAAGGACTTGGATTTCAAGGGTGGGGTCAGTGAGTGACCCTACCTAATTTTAGGTGAGGAATCCATTTCTGTAATAATATTTATGGATTCCTCACTCCTTCTTTTGTTAATTTAGATATTCTTATTTTTTTATAGTTTTTGTGTTGCTACAACAGGTTTCTCTGTACATAGTAGCAAGCTGACACACCACCACATGGTGGCGCTCTTTGGGCCGCATGTGGTGTGGAAAGGGCTGCAGGGCTCACAAGTGGTACCCTACAGCCTGGTTTCAGTTCTTGGATCAGGGGGGCGTTGCTAGCTAGCTGGTTGACTTGCGCGGTGGCTTGGTTGGTTTCTTGGAGCCCGCACAAGGTAGTTGGTTGAATAACGGCAGCACTAGTGAGGGTTAGCAACTGCCGGGCACAGTTTTCACCCAACTACTTGTGGGCTGGGTGGTAGCAACTACCTCAAGCGGTTGTTGCCTGACTACCCACAAGTTTTAGTTGGTAGCAACTACCTTGCGCACTAGTGGCCTGACTACCCACAATTTTCAATTGGAAGTGGCCTTCTAGCCACTACCTCAGGCCCACGCAAGGTAGTGGCTTGACTGCTTGCGGGGCAGGGATGTGTTGTGGCTCCTGCACATGGTTGCAGAGGGTCTGCCACTGGGCGCAGGGTTATGGAAGAAAGCATTTCTGTCTATAACCCCTAAAATATATAAGTTTGGGGGTTTCTGAAAAAGGTTTTGGTCAGAAACCTATACCCATGGATGATATGGGTGTGATCCCCAGGTATTTAATGGTTCTATATGAAGGAGCAGGAAATGGGGGGTGGCGCCAGTGGGTGAACCTACCCAAATTGGGGCCAGGAACCCATTTCTTCAATAATGTTCCTTATTTACTCATTATTTAAGGTTTTGTTTTCTATTTTTTTCTTTTAGTTTCATATTTACATATTTTTCCTATTTTACTTTTGTATTTTAATTATTCATGGCTTAGTCAGTTTGCTCTAAATATTATCCATGAAAAAACTATCCCTGGCCAGCCTTCTAGCATCAGCATTTCAGCACAACCCTCTATACATGCCCTGAGAAGGCCCCTTCACCCCAAAAGTTATATGCAGTGACTTCTGGGCACTTTAAACACCTGTAATTTTCAAGTAATCAATCCAGATCAATTGCCATCCATGATCATATGTTTATTAAGGATACAAAATTGATTTATGGCCTCATTTGGATAGTATAATTATGAATTCTAACCCCATTTTCAATTCCATTTAAGAATATCAGCAAAAAACCCACCAATTGTCCTGAGACCCTTTAATCCATGAATTTATGCAAGTATTATGGATTTTCTGATTAAAGTATTAAATTATCTCCTCCTTGCCTCCAGAAATAACTTCTGTAAGACAACCAGTCCATCCATTCCCCTTGAGTAAGCACCTTTTGAGCAATCACTCAGGACCTTGTTGTCCCAAGGTGTTTACACAGTTCAAATGAGCCCCTTGAAGAGAGGTTGTTTCAATAAAGATCCCCAGTTTTGATAAACTGTGGCCCCTCTTTAAAATATATTTAAACCATTTTTACCAAAACAAACTCCAAAATTTTCACTTGTTCTCATTATATCAATATTTTTGAGCATTTTACATATTTTCTTGGAATTATTATTGTTCCAACATCATATAACTTGCTGTATCTAAAGGACTGAAAGTTTCCTGGTATGAATAGGCTGAAACATTTATTTTCTTCTTGTATATAGTCCTAATTTTAAATTTATTTTGATGTAAATCAGTGAATAAAGACATTCATCAAGGGTTGTGGTTGTTGCCTAAGAACACAACAATCTTGGCTTGATTCTTTTTGGTGCTTTAGATTCAAGGCCTCATCCTCAATACAATTTTTGTTTCAAAAGCACCAACAGGAATAAAATTGAAAAGGATTGAGATTAAAGAAAAAGTTCAAAGTTAATAATTTTTGATCAAACAATCAATCAATTTTATGTTGTTTGATAGATAAACCAAACCAAAAAAACAAGAGTGTCAGCTTGCTACTATGTACAGAGCAACTTGTCAAAGTAAAAGAAGAAATATGATAAAAACAATTGAATAAGAAAAGTAAAATTAAATAAAGAAGGAGTGGAAAATCCACAAATCCCCACCCTGGAAATCCAACTCCTTGTATTTTTAAATAATTAAAAAAAGGGAACCAAAGCCACAAAACAAATATGGCACTTTCTGGCCATTTCAATTTTTCACATGTATTGTCACGTATAGGTTTTACAACTAAATTTCACTCAGAATTGGAGTGTTGTGTATATTTTAGGAGTTACACATGGAAATGTGTTATGTCACAACTCCCCCGCGCAGCCCCGCAAACCTACGTACCCATAGCTACACATTCCCGCGTACAGACGTCACAAGCGCAGCTTATTTTGCCACACACGCAGCAGATCCTACCCCACGCGCATCTGAATTGACTGATCCCGGCACCTGGATCAGTTTTGACAAATCTGACAACCAGGTACCGCTCAAGAGAGCTACAACCTAGCTAGGGTTAGTTGGCATATGTAATAACCTGACTTATGCATTAGTAATAGTCTAAAAACTATAAAACTTAAATAAAATTAAGAAGAAACTAAGTTTAAGTATTATTTTATAATAAACCAAATATTGAGGATACCACATAAATCACTTATCCTGATATTCAAAGACCATGAAACAATACTAGAAGTCATTATAAAAATTATTAAAACTTACCTACGTGCTTAGCAGATAATGGAAAATCAGTAAAGGTCCTCATCTGTCCCCTTTAAAACAATATTAATAGTACAGATGAAGGATGAGTGCAGAATGATCACATTTACGCCATAACAGATTAACAGATCCTGTGGCTAAAATAGCACAAGATATCCAGCAGATCTTAGGACAGATGATTGACAGCACCAAGCGAACGTGCAAATCTTGCCCTGAATGGCTTTCCAGCATCAGCAAAAGAGCAGAACCCTCTCTACGCACCCTGAGAAGCTCATAGTCACCCCAAAAAGGTATTTATACAGACCTCTTTGGACCTATTATTCCCTATCAGTTTACCAGGAATTATTATTATCAATCAGAAACTGTGTCATTTTTAGTCAAGTGCTTATAAAGATATAAGCAAGTGATTTATGAATTTTTCTTTAGTATTATTATTTATTTCTCAAAACCAATCAACGCATCAAAGTTATTCAAGCAAATCTACCCCATTTCTTCTGAAAACATTCCTATTATTGCAGGATTTTTGTGGTAAAGGGCTCAGAGTGAGTGTTTCCCTTTGTTTCTTGGTAATTGTGCTGTTTTGCTCCGCCATATCAGTGGAATAAGCCCTTTCTAAGGCACCTATCTTCATTCCAAGGTTTTTAAACTGCCTAAGGAGGTCCCTTGAAGAGAGGTTGTTTGTCTGTAAAGACCCCCAGTAGTATAATACTGTGGCCCCTCTTTTATAACATATTGAAAACCCTTTTTAACCAAACCAATTAAACCTTGCACCAGCTCTTAACATATTCATTGTTTGAGCTTTTCAAGTGTTTATCATTGGAATACTATTATTATTCTTATTCCAGTATCTTCTATCACTCTCTGTAGCTAAAGGACTGCAAGGTTTCTAGTATCAGAGAGCTGAAAAAAATTTTGATTTTTTGAGGTTTGATAAATCCAAGGAAAAGGAGGAGAGAAGCCAGGATTTATTCATGACATCCATCAATCAATGAGGATGAGGGGCTTACCTTGGGCAGGAACAAAGGAGGAGCAGGAAAGGGATTGATTCAAGCAAGGCAGTTGGTTTTTGGGGCCAAAAAGCATTCAATCAATCAATTGATTCGACATGCTAAAAGGATGGGGGGTCCTACAGAGAGGAAGAAATTGATCAAAAATTGGTGCATATTAGGAGGGGGAGGGGGGGAACAACCAGCAATTGATCAAACCAAGATAAAACAATTGATCCTTTGTTGTTTTATCAATTGATCAAACCAAAAAAATAATCAATCAATTGTTTTTGGTTTGATTTATTGATCAAACCATGAAAAAATGAGTAATTGATTGAACCACAAACCAAGTTTGGCTTCTCAATCAATTCACAAGAAGTAGGGAAATACAGGGGAGGAGGAGGATAGGAGGAGGGGAATCAGGATGTACCTAGAGGGGGGCAGATGCAATGGAAAGGGATATGACAGAGTGATAGGGGTGTGCCTGGGAAGGATGGATGGATTTATCCATCAGTTCCAAGCAAAGGGGGGAGGAGAAGGTGGGGGACTTACCAGGGTGAATGGTTGATGGATGGGGAGAAGAAGCAGGAGCAGGAGGAGGAAAAGGACTGGGGGAACTTTGAGGTGGAGGTGGTTGTTTAGGCGGTTGAGTGAGGAGGAGTGAGGAGCTGACCAGTGGTGGTTGAGATGGTTTGTTGAGCAGGAGGGAGGAGTGGACAAGTGGTTTAGGGGGTTTAGGTGGTTTTCTTGGACGTTTGGGTCCTTTTTTGTCCAATTCCACCAAAAAAAAAAAAGAAAAGAAAAAAAACAAGCCAGCCTAGGGTTCTTGGTTGAAAAACTAAAACCAAAAAAATACAGTGATGTGATATTTCACCTATTTAATAACCAAATGTTACTCAAATGCTACTCATGAGATGGAGCAATTGTGAGGGGTAGAATCTGCTCTCTGATGGCAGAAGATGAGGTAAAAGATGAGACCAGGATGACTTGATGTGGATCTAGAATATCTTTCTTACCATTATGATTTGATTTTGGCAAGAAGGTTGTGAATTATTTCAAAAATGATAATCCAGTTGATGGGGATCTTCATGTCTTTGGTATTTTGAAGCTGCTTTTGCATCTCCCATAAGCTGGCCCATCTTCCTTTTAGCACACCTATTGCATGTTCAATGAAAAAGTTTGATTGGGCAAGATGATATTTGAAATTGGTTTTGGCTTGATCATTGGATAAAAAATTGTGGTATTCTAGAACCACATATTTACCGCTAGCATAAGCTGAATTTGCCAGAAGGTATTGATCTTGATCAAAGTATTTATATGATTTTTGGGAAATCCACATCCAATCAAAAACATATGAATTGTGACAACAACCAGGAGGGCCAGCATGGAGGGATATGAACTTTTCATTGTTATCACAAACAAGTTGTAGTTAAAAGGAATATTTATGCAAAAAGATAAAAAAAAAATTTGTTGTGTTATCAAAGGTTTTATCAAAGTCTTTGCAGAAGAAATGAATCAATGGCTTTTTTTCCAACCAAAATAGTGGTTGCCATCTAGGTTGGGTTTTTAATCAAGGCAATAGTGGTTCCATCAACAAAACCAATTCAACAAGGAAAGCCTTCAGTCTCCATTACTTGAGATATCTCCTTTCTTTCTTCTTTTTTTGGCCAAAAAAGGACTGAGTGACAGAAAGATAGATAGAAATAATGACTCTTTTGGTGTATAATTCAATTTTCCATAAACAGCTGAGAATATATTTCCTAATTGATGAATTTCTGCTCGTTTCCATTTGACCCAAATCTACAGAGAGCAACAGCCAGTTTGAAAGCTGGATTGCATTGAGAATTCTGAGAATTTTTCTAGAAGATGTGGTGATCTTCAATCATCTCCAAAATCATTCTGAATAAAGGCAATAAATTTTGGAACAGTTTCTGAAAGCTTAATTTAGGTAGGAGATGAAGATTTTGCCTTT
Organism: Puccinia polysora; assembly: GCA_025617555.3. Taxonomy (NCBI): domain Eukaryota; kingdom Fungi; phylum Basidiomycota; class Pucciniomycetes; order Pucciniales; family Pucciniaceae; genus Puccinia; species Puccinia polysora. The sequence continues at coordinate 26,859,270 of CM062624.1, forward strand.
CATATACAGGGTTTTGGAGAGTCTTTCTTCTTGGAACCATGCATTACTTTTCCAATATAGAATTCAAAGCTAACCAAGTGGATTACAAAGCAGATTTTGAATCAGATTCAAATAATAAAATAAGTCCAGTCAGATTTTTTGCATTTCCAACTTGCTTCCAGGAAGTTTGATGGAAAATGTTGAGAAGGATGGTGATGTGATGTGATGATGATGTGAGATAATGAAGGGATGTGTTTGATTTGATGGAGATTTGAAGCAATGGAGATTTGAAGTGATGAAGATTTGAAGTAATGGAGATGTGAAACAATGTAGATGTGAAGCAATGGAGATGAGATGTGTGTGATTCAATGGAGATGGGATTGGTATGGATTTTCTGAGGTGAAGGTGTGGATGGGTGTTTTGCATGGGATGAATAGTAGATAGATGATGATACATAAATGGCAGGTTTCATTTTTGAAATCTTCCATTTTCATGAAACCCGCAATTTTGAAATACACCAGTTAGGGGGTATTTGCATTTCAAAACCCCACCATTAAAAATGGCATGTTTGGTAAAAAATGGCTGGCTTCTAATGGAGGGTTTGCTAGCTCTGATATGCCCTAATGAAAAAATTTATAGGGTAGGGACAACAAGTTTCCCATAGAGACTGCCGCCCTTATATCAAGTTCCCTCTTTTTTTATCCATGTAGTGGACCCCTAGAAAACCCTTTGGATATTGGTGATCCTCATGATGCCTTTGAACCACCCCTCAAACAATTTTCATAATTTCCAGATTCTTAAAGGGTTTCCCCAACACAAGTTTTATCAATAGCTTTTAGAAATAAAAACACAGAGCCAGAAGCTCAAATTCTCTTAACCACTTTTATAGAATCCCTTATAGAAAGTTTTTTGAGGTTTGGAATCAGAAGATAAATTTTTCAACCCCCTGGAATGAAACATCCTGATCATTCTAAGCAGGAGTATCCCCATAAACTTATATTTCTGTTTTTTTATCTCAAGATAAAAAAGATGACTATGAATGGGATCTCACTCAACTTCAGTAAATTTAAGAAAATCAATAATCCAGGGTTGTTTTCAAAGAAAAAGAACAATAATTAGTTAATTCCATGGGAATTTTTTCCCTTTGTGTCATCATCTTCTTTGCCTTTGGAATTTTTTCCAAAAATTTCATAACAATTGCAGGAAGAACTTCATTCAAAATCTGAATCAATTTATCATGAAAACTTAACCCATATTTCTATAGTCCCCAATCCTCCCACTTCTGACTCCCTGCTTGAGAACTTGATTCCTCTCAAAAAACAATTTGTACTACTTGGAAAACTAAAAATTTCACTTTTAAAATACCACTCCAAGAATATGAAGCCTTCATCATTAAATTACACATTTCATTTATTCATCTATTGCACATTTTTATAATGTAGTTCAGAAAATTAAAAATTCCATCAACATCAAAATCCATGAGAAATTTATTGAAGCCTCTCAAGAATATTTCAAGCATCTCATTTTTTTCCCATTGTTTTAATCATCTCTCTGGAACAATCAGCCACTCTCCTTTCCAAAGCATTCATACTTTTCATCAATTTCCTGCATCTTTCACCACTTGCAGCAACTGTAATCATTTTTCTAGCATGGGTATAACATGTATTTAAAAAGTTGAAATAGTTATCAGGCAGGGTGAAATATTTTCAATTGAAAATTTTCATCCTCAATGGCATTTCAAAGCCCCATTATCATTAATTTTTCATATTTATTTGATTCAAGCCCAATTGAATAATTTCCCAATTTATTTCAATTTTGCTTTCTAAAGTTAAATCTGAACCCTTATTCTGCTGAGAAATTACAAACCCTGGATGTTCCATCAAAAAACAGTAATGGGAAACTATTTCTAACTGAGATATTTGAATAATTGCACAATTTTCCACCTGTGTAACAGCACTATTATCTGGATGAAATCAAGAAATTATACAGTCAAAAATATCAACCAGTTTTTATTCAAAAGCCCAATTCCAATCAAAGATCCAAAGTAAGCGGAAGATACAATGCATTGAACAATAATTTAAAGAAGATCTCTTAGTCCACTTGCAGAAGGGACCCACCTTTACTTGAATATTTAGAATAACACAAGAGGAGAGGAAGGCCAAAGAATAAATTCCCAGAAAACTCAAAGGTCAGTGACCATTTTTTGAAAAAAAAAGAAGCCAACTTTCAAAATTAATATTTTTGATGTATTTATTCAGGTTTCACAATAGCAAAAGCCCAAAAATGAAAATTGGGATGGAAATAAGAGGGAGGAATCAGAGGAAAATTTTAATTTTAATATATATACTTGTGTTCTCCAGATATTAAATTTAATTTTTGATGATTCCGTGTCATTCCTTTTGAAATAGGATAATTTTCTGCTTGAAGATGAATATTCAGAAGATGAAAAGCTTCCAGATATGAATGTAGAGGAAGATTCAGAAGTTTCAGAGCTTCCATATTTGGATGTTATTAAGAAAGTTTGATTTTATTTTATTTTATTTTCTTTTTGGTTTTTTGGTATTACTTTTCAATACTGTTTTCATTCAAACCTTTCTCAGAGGTCTGCAATCATTTCAAATAAATTTTTAAATTCTGATGAATCCAATTCTGGTGCAAGAATGAAGAAAAAAAGAAATAAATGAAGATGATTATTGTAGTTACCCTACTCCTCAAATTAATTTATGAGCACCAAGAGAAACAAAAATAAGTGTGAAAGTGATAAAATTTGATGATTTCTCATTTTTTCAGAATTTCTGTTTTTTTTTCAAAAAAAAACTTTTTTCTCTGGGTTTCCTGAAATTGTCATATTATTTTCATGAAATTTTTGACCAATTTTAAATTGAGAAATTGAGTTGTATTTCTAAAACATAATTTATTAATGAAAGATTCTGATTTTTATTTTAGTTCCAATAAAAAAATTTATTCCCCCAAAAAAGAAACGCCAAATATATCAAATTTTCAAGATGTCGTAGGGGATTTAAAATGTGGAGTTAGGGCAGCTCCCATTCTTTTAGGGAGCAACTTATGATAATGGATTGAATTCATGAAATAAATAGTGAAAGAGCTGGATTATGTTAAAGTTCCATTAATAAATAAAATAAAATAAAAAAATAATTGTGGTCAAAATTGTATTCAATCTGATTTATTTCCCCCCAAGCCACAAAATTGCCACCATTTTCAATTCTCCCAATTGGGAAAATTCCCCGCAGTCATCAAAACCAATGCGCTTCAGCCTGGAGTTATCCCAATTGGGATAAATCCTGTAGTTGCACAAGGTCAAATTCCTGTGAAACTAAACCCAGATCCTCCTCACTCCCCAAGCTCTCATCTCCTGAACCACCTAGAACCCACAAAAAATTATTGATTGAACCCTCAAGAATCCAATCAATCACCTTCCAACCTCCCATCCTACCTAGCCAAAACCAACAGAACAATAAAACAACTGCAGGCTTTAGATCACCATATCAAACAAAGGACTCCATCACCACCCACAGACAAAAAACACCAAACCGACCATCCAACCGATTGATCTCTGCCTCTCTTTAGCAATTCATCACCCAACTGGCCAATTGACCAAGGCCTTCACCTCAAACCAGCCATTGATGGGAAGCCCTAAGACTACAAGCAAGCCAGCCCAAGTCAACCTAACACAAACCAATTACCAAAAACTCCAATCCCAAAGCAGAAAAATAAAAAGTTAAATCAAGCCAGCTATCTGAAACAGAGATACCAATCCAAAATTGAGCAAACAATCAGATCAAAAAGGAACTGAATGCTCCTTGACAACTCCTTGTCAGAATCAATCTTGTTGCCTCAACATGAAGATACTCTCACCGCTGATCCTCCTCTTCTTTTTCCTCTGTGCTCCATCTGCCTTTCCACATTTATGTAGATGAAAATTAGAACCGTTTGTTTTTCAAAAAAGAGTAATAAAGCCAAAATCCATGATTAAGATACCTGTAGTTAAACCAATTCAAACCCAATATTAAAAGACACAAGACCAATGCATGAATTCTGGGTTGCAAATTTCCAAGAAGCAAAAAGTAAAATGAACCACCTTTCTGGCGCAAATCCCATAAATATGTGCATGAAATTTTCATGATATGGATTACTTATGGCTAAAACATATAAGTGTTCAGTGGTTTTGTTTTCTTCTTTGATGCCTTGCACTTATCTCCCTGTGAATTCCCCTACCAATCCAAATTTCAAATCTTCTCCCATTTTATTCATTCTTTTAGAAGATTACAAACGTGTATCTTGCTTCAATTTTGATGCTGATCCTTGGCAAGCTCCCAAATTAGATCCACTTTGGAAAAATTTTGTGGCCAGGGATTTCAAAGCATGGAAAAAAATTATTAAAACAAATTTGGAGCTTGGTAATGAGATTTATTTCCCTCAACCAAAATAAAAAGAAAATAAAACTGGTCATACTTGAATGATGTTCAATATTTGTAACAATATTTCTTCTTTGTATATATTAAAATATGGCAAAAAGTATAATGAAAAATTTGGACCACACCTTTTCTTTTAAATTACTTTAATTGTGATATATACTTTTTGGGGTAATAAGTTCAAAAGTGATTCAGAAAATCTTTTAGTTTTAACTTGGGATGATTTTCTAAATTTATACAAAAAGAAACTGACGGAAACTTTGATGAAAGATGTGAAAAATAAAAATTGAAATGGATGTGTAATTTGCAAGTAATTGTATGTTTTATTCAATTTGTGGAGGCTAAGATTAAAACCAAAAGATCACAAGAAAAAATTAAGAAAGCTAGTTGATTGTGTGATTAAATTTCTAAGAGCTTAAATAACAAAAAAATTTACCTGAAAATGCAAAGAGAAGGATCCAAAAGTGCAATGAGAAATTTGGTTATTTTCAAATTCTTCATATTTTCAATTACTTTTTGGAGGTCTTTTCTACAATTATAAAAATCCCAAAAGATTTTTTTAAAGCGCTTTTTTTGATATGTTAAATTATAAAAAAAAAGAATAATTGAAAATGCAAGGAACAGGATCCAAAAATGCTATGACAAATTTGGGTTTTTTGGTGGTTTTTTGGAATGAATTTTTTTAGACGTAAAAATATATCCAAAAAATCCAAAGAAGAATTTTATAAACCTCTTTTATTTTTTTTTCTCAGCTTTGTAAGAGCTTGAATAAACAGAAAAAATTTAATTAAAAAGGCAAAGAAAACAATCTAAAAATGGAATAACAATTTTTTTTTCAATTTTCTGAATAAATTTGTCAAGGGCTCTGATGCCCCTAAAGTAACCAAAGGTTTTTTTTTTTAGATTTTGAGAAACCCAGCTACTTTTTTTTGTATTCAAAACTTTAAAAAATTAATTCTTGAAACCTTTGTGAAATAAATAATTTTTCTATGCAGGAGTTATTTTGCACAGATGTAGAACACCCATAATTTGAAGTCTTTTACCTGTGATGAAATAAATTCCCTTGATTCATTTATTTAATCATTTTTTTCACCCCTGTTGGAACAATGGAAAACCTAGCCCAATTTTTCCATTAATCCAAGAGTTTTTCTCCATGCACCTCCTTTACTCTTGCAGGGGGGTCCACATGTGGGTTGTTCCTGCCACAATCAAAGTTTGGAACAATGAACAACTTATGCTAAGTTTTTCATTGTTCCAACAAGGATGAAAAATAAAAAAAAAACAAAAAACAAAAAACAAATTAAAAAGAAAAAACAAAGAAAAGAAGAAAAGAAGAAAAGAAGAAAAGAAGAAAAGAAGAAAAGAAGAAAAGAAGAAAAGAAGAAAAGAAGAAAAGAAGAAAAGAAGAAAAGAAGAAAAGAAGAAAAGAAGAAAAGAAGAAAAGAAGAAAAGAAGAAAAGAAGAAAAGAAGAAAAGAAGAAAAGAAGAAAAGAAGAAAAGAAGAAAAGAAGAAAAGAAGAAAAGAAGAAAAGAAGAAAAGAAGAAAAGAAGAAAAGAAGAAAAGAAGAAAAGAAGAAAAGAAGAAAAGAAGAAAAGAAGAAAAGAAGAAAAGAAGAAAAGAAGAAAAGAAGAAAAGAAGAAAAGAAGAAAAGTAAAAAAAAGGGGAAAAAGAAAATAAAAATAAAAAATAAAACAAAATAAAAATAAAAATTGAAAAAAGAGAGTAATTTCTCTCACACATCTGCCCCTTTATTTCACATATTTTGAAGTTGGCGTGTGGTTGTGCCCCTTTGGTATTTCACGCAAAAATAATTTATTTCACACAACTTTCAAGAATTGATTTTTTAAATTATGATTGCGAAGCCCCATAGAAGGGGTTCTGGAACCCCTCACCAAAATTTTTGTTAATTTTGGAGCCACTAGAACCCCTTCAAAAATGCAATCAAAAAAAGAATAAGATTGGTAACAACAAATTTATACTTGGGTTTTTGGATCAAAATTTTGGCTATTTTCATTGTTTTTTTTTTTTTATTTAAGCTTCCTTAAATTTCAAACAACATTCATAGAGTATTTCAATAATTTTTTCATATTTTTTGGATGTATCCTTTCACCTTGAAAAATTCCTTCAAAAAAAATTCAAATTTCTCTTTGGACATTTGAATCCTATTATTTTCCTTTTTATTTCATTTTTTGGGGAAATTTAAACTATTTAAAAGCTCAAAGAACATTCACAGAGAATTCAAATATTTTTTTCAGATTTTTTGGATGTATTATTTTACCTGAAAAACTTACCTAAAAAAAGCAAAAAATTGAAAAATTTAATCTTCTATATTTAATTTTGGATCCTTATGTTTGCAATTTTGACTTTTTTTTTGGTTTTTCAACCTTTGAGAATTTCAGGAGAACTATTCAAGAGCTTTTCAAAAAAAATTTAATGATCTTTGGATGTCATTTTTGACCTTGAAGAGTTCCATCAAAAAACTGAAAAAAGTTGAAAAATTCACTCTTCTTTGAGCCCTTGACATGCATATATTCAATATGACTGAAAATATTTTCCTTGGACCACCACTTATTCTGGAGAACCCCAATTAGCTTATAAAATACCCCCTTGACCTGTTCCACCCTCCCATCACCCCCCCATCACACCATCCCACTACTATACCATACCACACCTCACCTCACCATACCACACCATACCATACCACACCATACTGAAAACTTAAAATCATAAATTTCAAGACTAAGACCAACAGAAACTTTGAAGGAATGACAAGATAATACGTAAGAGACAAGGAGTTGTAAAAGATTGAAAGAATTGAGAAACATAGACCAGGCTGATTCATTTCAAATCCAAACATGAGGTTAGAGACTTTGAACACAAGTTGAACAAAGAACCAAAAAAAAGGCAGAAAGGAAAACAAACAGAGACTGATGATTCTAAAGGCCAGATAATGACCTCTAAAGAAATTAAGTAGAACAGAGTAGTGTTTTAGGATTCGTAGTTGACTGATCCAACTGAAGTGTAGTTCTGAGTCCAATGATAGATTGGTTTGGAGGAATGTTGAGTTGATTCCTTCAGTGAAGTCTTCAGGTTCAGATGATTTGGTGATCAAAGTTGAATGCAAGGAGATGGCCAAGTGGTTGAGTCTGAGTCTTCTGTCATTGGATGGGAGATGCTTGCTTGTCTTTCATGTATGATTCAAGTAGTTGCTAGAGATTCACAGGTGACAGGTTCTTCTGGTACAGAAGACAGGTGAAGAGACAGGTGACAGATAGACACAAGAAAGTTGGAAAAACTACAACTGGAGATTCAGAGATGTGCAGGAAACAGCACACAAGATGTGAAACAAATTAATAAGAATTAAAGGAACACTACAACAGGGCTGACACAAAGATTGAAGTAGATGAAAACATCAACCTGCCGGCTCAACTCAACATCCAAAGAGCTCAGCTCCCTACATAACTTGTAAGTCTGTGTACAGAAATGGAGTTTGCTGGTTTGGTTAGCAAGTCTGCCAGCATGTCATGACAGGAAATGAGTTTTACGCTAATTAGTCCGTCATTCCAGTCGTTTTCAATGCTCTTGAGTTTAATTTCTATGTACTTTGCATGTGATTTGCAACCAAATTTCTTGATTTTATCAAAGAGGCCTTTGTTGTCAACAAGGTGCATTGGAGGTTCCAGAGATGACATCCTCCAGATTTCTTTCAGGAGGTGGTGAAGCCAACGACCTTCAAGGTGACTTGCTGAGAGGGCGTTACATTTGGATTTGGTGCAGGCCAAGGCTATACTGCATTGCTTTCTGCTGGTCCAGTAGATTGGACATCCCTTGAAGAGGGATGTGAAACCGGTTTGGGAGAGTCTGGTGACCAGATCATTGCTGCAGGTTGCATTTCTGTAAGTAACCAGGTGATTTGCAATGGACTTTGATCAAAATTCCAGCTTGTAATGGATTGTCTTTAGTAGGTACCGCCATGCATGAATTACCTCTTTCCAGTGAGTGATCCCTGGTCTTTTGGCAGAAGCAAGAAAGGTTTGATACAGCAAAGCTGATATCAGGTCTTGCCAGTTTTGCAATGAAGTTCAGCCTACCTATTGGAGACCTATAATTCTCCCCCAGTTCTTTGAATTCTTTGATTTCACTGGGCGTTGCAGGCTTCAGTTGGAGTCCCAAGGTACATGGATTATTCAGTGGCTTTGCATCCAGGAGATTCAGTTCTTTGAGCCCTTTCTTGATGTGATTGGGTAGTGCGAGACTGATTGACTCTGGAGTGACCTCTACCTTCATTCCAAGTAGCGTTTCAACCTTGTGCGCTGAAGAATCCTTGAATTTGGTGAGGAACCAACTCTTAAAGTCTTTGGTATTCCCCACAACAATTAGATTGTCTACATGAAAGAAGAGATCTTTTATTTTATCTTCATGAAGGTAGAGACATGGATTGCTGTCGCTCTCCTTGAAGCCATTTTCCTTGATCCACTCACTCAAGTTCTTTTACCAGTTCAGCGGCGCTTGTTTCAACCCGTACAGTGAGTTCTTCAGCTTGAGGTATTTAGAGGTTTGCTTTGAGCCAGCTGGAGTTTTGATGTACACTTCCTCAATCAGCGGAGGATGAAGAAAGGCCTTTTTTACCTCAAATTGGAGAATATTAAGTTTTCTATCCACAGAGTAACATAGTAGGGCTTGTAAAGAGGCCACCTTACCTGTGGGAGAAAACGTGTCAAAGTAGTCAATTCCAAAAAATTGGTTGAACCCCTGTACGCAGACACAAGCCTTGAGGGTGGTGTTACCAGTGTGCAGATCTTGTTTGCATTGGAAGGCCCAGGTGGTGTCAAGGGGATTGGTGACTTCTGACTCATTGGCATCTTCCCAAACCTCAAGTTCCTCTATTGTGTTGAGTTCTTTGTTGATAGGAGGTACCCAGGTTGGATTGTTGAGTGCTTTGTGGATGTTCTTTGTTACATTGGATTGATAGTACCCGTATCATTGGGGAGGCTAGAGTTGACTTTGGTTGCGTAGATTGGGTCTAAGGGTCTTGAGAACCTTGGAGTCTGAGCTATCTGATTCTAAGTGGTCTGGCTCCGTAGTGGATTTGGTGGAAGGTTTGATGTCTTCTTCCAGTTCAACAACTGTTGCGTCTGTAATGGCTTTTGTACCTTTGGGACCCTCATTCTGAGTTAGTTGAGTGGTACCCTTGGCTGCTGGCTTGCTCTTAGGAAGTTCAAGGTTGTTAATTGGTTGTTGATTCATGAACTTGATGTGTTTTGTCTCAATGATCTTTCCGCTTCTGGATAGGAATTTGTAAAAGAAGAGACCAGGGTTATAGCCTAAGAGAACCCCCTCATCTCCTTTTTCACTTAGTTTTGAAGGGATTTTGGAGTCACTTATTAAATAGATTACTGAGGTACCTATGGGCTGGAGATAGTTAGAGGGTAATTCAGTCTTTTGAAGCATTTTCCACGGCCTCACCCTACCTTTTTCAGGAGGAATTTGATTGAGGGCAAAGCAGCAGCTTTGTATGACTACATGCCAGTAGTTTTTGGGTATGGAAGTGAAACTGAACACCAAGCAAACTGACTCCATGATGGTGCAATTGGCTTTTTCTGCCTTCCCATTGTGCTGAGAGTGGTATGGTTCACTGATGATGTGTTGTATTGCCTTGGACCTAAAGAATTTCTTGAGATCTTTGTTCATGAATTCACCCCCTTTGTTGGAGATGACCTCAGAGGGATATCTGATCAGTTTCTTAGCTTCATTTTTGATGACAAATTTGATGGTGTCAGAGGCAGAATCCTTGGAAGGAAGTGGGAAGGCAGAGAGATATCCTGAATTTTTATCAATGATGGTGAGTGCAAAATGCATCCCTCCTTTGCTGGTTGGATTCAAGGGTCCCATGAGATCCAGATGAAGTCAGTCAAATACCCTGGAAGCAGAAGCTTGAGTACTGTCAAAAGGATGTCTGGAGATTTTTGCCTTGTTGCATGCTAAACATTTGAAGTTTCTAGTAAGAGTTTTGCCAATGATGCTACCTAGGTGTTTTTCTATGCGTTTGATGCTAGTGTGACCTATTTTTTTGTGAAGTTCAGTTATGTTGGTTTGGGTTAAGTAACACAAGAGAGGCTGTGATTGGTTTGAGGTGCCAAACTTGATGAGGAGTAAATTGTTCTCTATAACGCCAGTCAGGAGCAACTTGCCATTGAAAAAGAAAGAGAAAGAGGAGGGTTTGGTTTTGAGATTGACTTGTAATATGCATCCTTTGTTTAGCAGGGCTCCCGGAGAGATAAGATTTACAGTAGCTTCAGGAACCCATGCTGCGTTGTCTAGACGTATTTGTTTAGCTTGGTCCAATATTTCTATGGTGCTAAGGCCTTTGATAGGTAGTCCTTCTCCTCTTTTTCCTGTTTTGATGGTATTTTCTCCTGTGTGTTCTGCTAGAGAGATGAAAAATTCCTTTCTTTGAAACATATGAATTGAACAGCCACTATCAAGAATGTATTGGTCTTCAGGGTCTGACTTTGCTTTGTCAGAAGCCCAGTAGAATCTTTAGAAATGAGATTCCTCTTGTGGTTTCTTCTTTGGTCCCCATATTGCTTTGTTAGGTGGGTTGTCTGGTTTCAGTTCAGGAAATTTGACCCAGCAGGAGGACTGAGAGTGGGGCTTCACCGCTGGATTGTGTTTCCTGTCCTGACACATTGGGTAATTTGATTCTCTTTGATGGTTGGAGTGAGACAGAGCCAAGTTGGCGTCTGTTGTCTTGGGGAGTTTTGCCTGGACTTTGTTCTTGTGTTGGACCAGATGGTCAAGAACCAAGGAGACAGAGAGTTTAAGTCCTGAATGCATAATTTGGGACCAAATGGCTTTGAGAAACTCGGGTAGTTTGAATAGAATTAAGTAGCTAAGGATGTTGGCCGGCAGTTCAATTCCCACTTCATCAAGTTTTCCCAAATGGGTTCTTACAGAGGTTACAAAGCTTTTGATGTCGTTTTGGTTGAATGCTAGATATAAAAAGTTAAAGAATGTTTGAGCCCGATTGGCTGCTTGACTGGAGGCGAAGGGGTTTTTGGCGGCCAGCCAGATCAGCTTCTTCAAATCTTCATTTTCGGAGTTTATGATATTGGTGTGATTTGCTGGATCTAGCTTTGAAATGATGTATCCGGCCATCTTGTTGTTGTCAGGGAGTTCTGTATAGGGATTGCTTTAATTGATGAGGTTAAGAATTCCTTGCATCTTGAACAAGTGTTCCATCTTCTTTTGCCAGGTTGAATAGTTTTTCTCTGTGAGTAATGGTGTGGATTCCATGAGGGACTTCAGTTCCAGGGCCTTAAAATTTCCTTCTCCTCCTCCTGGTCCAGGTGTTTCTGTAATTCAATTTCTGCTGGTTGAGCTGGGATGATCCATTTTTGGCTTTTAACCATGTAAAAGATTTAAAGAATTGAGAAACCTAGACCAGGCTGATTCATTTCAAATCCAAACACAAGGTTAGAGACTTTGAACACAAGTTGAACAAAGAACCAAAAAAAAAGGACAGAAAGGAAAAAAACAGAGACTGACGGTTCTACAGGCCAGATAATGACCTCTAAAGAGATTAAGTAGAACAGAGTAGTTTTTGAGCATTGGCAGTTGACTGATCTAACCAAAGTGTAGTTCTGACTCCAATGATAGATTGGTTTGGAGGAATGTTGAGTTGATTCCTTCAGTGAAGTCTTCAGGTTCAGATGATTTGGTGATAAAAGTTGTATGCAAGGAGCTGGCCAAGTGGTTGAGTCTGAGTCTTCTGTCATTGGATGGGAGATTCTTGCTTGTCTTTCATGTATGAGTCAAGTAGTTGCTAGAGATTCACAGGTGACAGGTTCTTCTGGTACAGAAGACAGGTGAAGAGACAGGTGACAGATAGACACAAGAAAGTTGGAAAAACTACAACTGGGGATTCAGATATGTGCAGGATACAGCACACAAGATGTGAAAAAAATAAATAAGAATTAAAGGAACACTACAACAGGGCTGACACAAAGATGGAATTAGATGAAAACATCAACAGGAGTGACAGTTAGAGGAGAGTGAGGAGGTTCTTACCAAGAGGAGGACAGAAGATAAGGTGGTAAGAGGATGGAAGGACAATGAAATACAGAGGAGCTGGACAATGAAGTTAGGACACATTTCACAGGACTCAAAACAGAGAGTTGCCTCACAGCTGGACAAAATGATGAGTTGAAAATTGCTGAGGAAGAGCCGGTTGTTTTTGAAGAGGTTGACAGATGAATATGATTGAGGTAAGGGGATTGATTGTTGAAAGTCAAAGATGGCTTGACAAGGTGTTGAACAGAGATGAACAGAATTGAGGAAACTATCAAAGGATTGTTGATGCAAGATTTTATTGATGAGAAGCAGATGGAGGATGTTGGAGAAACAAGGAGGGGAGGAAAGTCATATATTTCAAGAGCTCAGAGGTGATCAGATGGGAAGATGCGGAGTGGAGAGGAGAAGATTTGGAATGGATGATAGCAGAGATGAGGAACGGGTGTGGAAAAGGGGACAGCTCTCCCCGGGGGCAGTTGGGGAAGTCTAGCTTGAGCAGGAGCAGGTAAATGGAAATATTTTGAGCAACTGTCAACTCAACACACCTCCCTTCTCAGTTGTGAGGTGGTAGGACAAAAGAGGTGAGATTCAGGACCAAGGGTCTGATTGCTGGCTTGGTTAATGGATGGGCAAGCATTTCATGGGACAGAATGAAGTTGGTTATTACGTTTTTGGCCTTGTGATGTTCTCTTAGCCACTTAATCTGCGTATCTACATGTTTCAAAGCACTGGGGTGAGATCAAAAATTGACCAAGTCATTGACTGCCTTCTTGTCAATGTTGAAGCAGTGAGACAGCTGGATGTGAGGATGTAGTTTGTGAAGAAGATTGTTGAGCCATAGCTTCTCTTTTGCAACTGACACCAACGCTTTCAGCTCACCTTCAGTTGAGGAAAGCAATAGGGGTGGTTGAAGCTTGCTGTTCCACAACACCGGGCATCCGTAAAAGAGGATGATGAATCCCATGTGACTTCTTTGGTTTTCAGTATTTTTGCCCCCGTTGGAGTCCCTGAAGCATTCCATGTCATATTTGAAGCTAGTTGACTTGAGCCTAAGGGCAGTTTTTTGGTTTTGTTGAGATATCGTCAAGCATGCTTGGCTTCCAGCCAGTGCTGAACAACAGGTTTATTGCTGTGTTGAGAGAGGGTAGATACGGCATAAGACAGGTCAGGATGGGTTCTGCTGGCTTATAATTTGAGGAAGCCTGAGGACAATCAAAAATTGATATTGATTTTGAAAAATTCTTGATGTTCTTTGTTGGATGCTAGAGAGAGATGAGAGTTAGGAGTCATGGGAGTGCTGATTGCTTTTGATTCAAGCAAACCCAGTTATTTTAGGACGCAATCAATTTGTTTTGGCTGCAGAAGACCCGGGCCATGGTCAGTATTGACAAGCTGATTTCCAAGGGTCTTGTGGAGGGGGCCTTCATGGGAGATGGAGAACTGAGATTTGAGTCAATCACAGAATGTGTCTGACTTGCCAATTACAATCAGGTTGTTGACGTAGACAAAGACAAAGATGGAGTGGTTATTTCTGATGTAGAGGCAGGGTTCTGCGCTTGAAGCGTTGAAGCCTTTGGATATTATCCATGCCCGCAGCGTATCAAACCAGCTTTTGGGGGCCTGCTTTAGGCCATATAGAGCCTTGTTAAGCTTGAAATAAGGAAAGGGTGAGGAATATCCATCAGGGTGCTTAATGTAGACATCCTCATTGAGTGAAGCGTGTAAGAAAGTGGATTTGATATCCATTTGGCATATTTTGAGGGAATGATGAAAGGAGTAGTTCAGTACATCCCAAAGGGTGAAAATTGAGCCTGTAGGAGCATAATTTTCTCCATAATCACAGAATTTAATTTGCTTAAAGCCTTGGACGCATAGTCTTGATTTGAAGAGAGAGTTGGAGCCATCGGGTTGTTCTTTCAGTTGATAGACACAGATGGTGGATAGAGCTTTCTTGCCGTCTGGTAGGATGTGAAATCCTTTGCAGACCTTGCGCAGATCTATGCAGTCTAATTTGGCCTTCATAGACTCTAACCATCTGACTTGATTGTAGCTCTTCTCTACTTCTCTGTAGCATATAGGGATGGATTGCATGAGGAATCCAAAGTGCTGGGGTTGTTGAATTCTTGAGTGATTGCGTAAGTTGTATGTATTTTCTTGTACCAGAATGTTGGAGAACTTCTTGATATTGGATAAGTTGAAGTCAGATTCAGGGCTAGAAACATTCTCAGAAAGTTGAGGTGCGGGAGTTGGTGAAATGGAGGAGGACAAATCAGGGGTCAACAAGTGGGAATTCTGAGATGTAGAGTTAGGGAGTGATGTATTTTTGGAGGTAGGGGAGTTTAGAAGGTCAGTTAAAGGATCATGGAGAAGAGAATCAAAGGGAGAATTGGGAGAGGAGGAGGAAGTATTGTTAAATTTTATATTTTCAAGAATTTTAACATTTTTGCTACAGACAATGGAGCCCTGTTTGGGACAGAATATTTGGTAGGAGTTTAAAGTGAGATCAAATTCCACTAGGATCCCCTTGACGCCCATTTATTCAAATTTGGAGAACTTTGAATCATCATTGAGGAAAATGGCCTTGGAGCCAATAATTTGGAATATTTTTAGCTTTGGACTTGTGTTGTGACATATTTCAAACGGGGATACCTTGAGGTTAACAGAGGGTATGGAGTTGAGGATCTTGCACACGCTGAACGTGATTTCATCCCACAGAACAAGAGGAATGGAAATTTTGATCATTGAAGTTCTGGCGGCCTTGACAAGAGTTCTATTTCCCTGCTTGGCCACCAGATTGTGTTGAGGAGTGTATGGTTTGGAGGTGGTGTGAAGGACGCCGTTGTCTTTGAGAAAGGATGGAAGACGTGAATTAAAAAATTCACCACCATTGTTGGAGTGAAATATTTTCAGCATTCTTTTGAATAAATTTGAGTGCAATTTTATGAAATTGATAATCTTGTTGGTTATGTCCAACTTGAGTTTAATGTGGATGCAGGTCTTGCACTTGGATAAATTGTTGGTGAGGAGCAAGAAGTATTGACAACCGGATTTAGAGATAGAATTGATAGGACCGCAGAAATTGGCGTGGATAATTTAAAATTTACAAGAGCTTGGAGGAATGTGGCTTTTGAAAGGTAAGCAATGGATGTTTTCTTTAGCGCAAGAGGTGAAAGCATCATTGTCCCATTTCAGGTTTGGAAAGGAGGCAGAAAGCAGCTTTTCTTGTTTGCAATGAACATGGCCAAAGTGTTTTTGAATGGCAGACATGGAGAGGAAGGTGTGACAGTTGAAAGAGTTTGGTGTTGATTCTTCAATGTGGAGGAGTTTTTCATGGACTTTTCCTGTGATGATTAACTTTACTTCAAAGAACACACCAAAGCCTTTGGGACCCAGTCAAGTGAGTGAGCATCCCTTCTGAATGAGTTGTACCAGCAAGATTAGGTTGACTGCCAGGTTGGGTACCAAAAGTGAGTTTTTGGGGATGATTGATGCAGTTTTGGTGTGAACAGTTGCATCTCCAGTTCCTTGAGACATTATGGAGGCATTGGGCTTCCCAGTATTGACCTTGGTATCATTGTCCTTGAGCCAGTTAAAGTAATTGGGGTTGTTGAACATGTTGTTAGAGGCAACTTAATCAAGGAGAAGGGAACCGGGTTCAATGCAATGGAAGTTGGCAGTTTCAAAGGTATAGGCTAGATTGGAGGAAGCTTTGGGATTGGAGGTGGATTGCGAGTGGATTTTAGAAGGGGAATTGTTGCCTGATGTGTTGTAGTTGGTTTGTAAGTGAGGTTACAGGGCAAAGCACTTGTTCTTTGGATGATAGGCCTGGGTATTGTGCCAGTTGTGCTTGCATCAAAGCAATTCTTGGTTTTCTAGAAGAGCCAAAGCATAAGTTCCGGCCGCTACTTCATTTTTGATCTGGTTTAGATGTCTGAGGACTAGATCACTGTTGATCTTTGCTTTTCCAAGGGAATGAGTTATGTTTCTCTTTAAGTGTTTGAGCTGGGGAGGGAATTTATACATAATCAAGTAGTCAACTATATCTTTGTCCATCTTTATTCCAATTTTGGAGATTTGAATTAGACAGGATCACACATCCCTGATGAATGTTTCTACATTCTTGGGATCAAAAGCAAGGTTGAGAAAGTTGAAGAAGATCCAGGATCTGTTTGCAGTCTGGGAGGAGGCGTAAAACTTTTTAATTGACTTCCAGAGAGCAATTCAATTCAGGGCGTTGGTATCCTTGACACAATTAATGTAGGTCTGATTGTCCTGTTTTTCCAAGATTTAACCGGCAATCTCCAGATTCACTTTGGGGGACATTTTTTGTTGCACTTTTTGTTGAGCCATTGGGCAATTCCTTTCAGGGAGAAGATTGTGGTCAACTTGGATTGCCACAAGGAGAAAATGGATTTGTGAAGATTGGGGATGGAGTCCATCAGGGTTTGGAGAAGAGAGGAGTTCAAGTCTTTTGGTCCAGTTGAGTCCATGATTGCCAAGTTAGTTTGGTCGCAGATTTGTTTTTGCTATTAACCGTAAAAACTTAAAATCATGAATTTCAAGGCTAAGACCAACAGAAACCTTGAAGGAATTAAAAGATAATATGTAAGACACAAGGACTGACAGTTAGAGTAGACTGAGGAGGTTCTTACCAAGAGGAGGACAGAAGATATGAGGAATAGAATCAGGAAGATAAGGTGGTAAGAGGATGGAAGGACAATGGAATACAGAGGAGCTGGACAATGAAGTTAGGACACATTTCACAGGACTCAAAACAGAGAGGTTTCCTCCCAGCTGGACAAAATGATGAGTTGGAAATTGTTGAGGAAGAGCCATTTTTTGTTGCGGAGGTTGACAGATGAAGATGATTGAGGTAATGGGATTGAGTTTTGAGGGTCAAAGGTGGCTTGAAAATGTAATGAACAGAGATGAACAGAATTGAGGAAATGATTGAAGGATTGTTGAAGTGAGAGTTGATTGATGAGAAGCCAATGGAGTATGTTGGAGAAATGAGGAGTGGAGGTAAGTGAGAGAGCCCAAGAGTTCAGAGGTGATCAGATGGGAAGATGCAGAGTGGAGAGGAGAAGATTTGGAGCGGATGGTAGCAGAGATGAGGAAGGGATGCAGACAAGGTGACAGATCTCCCTGGGGGCAGTTGGGGAATTCTAGCTTGAGCAGGAGCAGGGAAATGGAGAGATTTTGAGCAACTGTCAACTTAACACATACCATACCAGACCACACCACACCACACCACACCACACCACACCTCACCTCACCACACCACACCACACCACACCACACCACACCACACCACACCACAACATTTCACACCACACCACCAACCACTCATCAAAACCACTCAACACTCCAGATGCTTCCAAACAAGAACATCTCTTTCTCCAATGGCTCAAGAAAACATCCTCCCAATTTTCAGAACTGTTTCAACTGTTTCACCAGAAAATCATTGTTCAGAGAAATTTGGATCTTGATGATGAGGTTTTTTTCCCTCCACAAAAACACAAGTAGACAAATAAAACCAATCATAGTTGAATAAATTTTAATATTTGTATCTATATTTGTCCTTTATTTCAATTTTTTTTGAATGAAGCATGTAAGGTGTATGCAAGAATGACGATGATCTTCAAAAAATACTAATGAAATTTTTTATTGAATTTTTAACATTAAACATTCTGAAATCTAGAATCACTCAAAAAAGCCAAACATATATTCCAACAAAAGGATTCAAAAATCCAGTGAGAAAAGTGAATTTTTCAATTTTTTTGGTTTCTTGATGAAATTCTTAAAGTTCAAGAATGACATAAAAAAATCATGAAAAAAATTCAAAAATTTCTTGAATTGGATTTTCACAATTATCAAAGTTTGAAACACCAAAAAAAAATAAGTCAAAATGCCAAAAATAATTATCCAAAATTCAAATGAGAAAATTGAATTTTTTGATTTGTTTGCTTCTTTGAAGCAATTTTTTAAGGTAGAATGATACATCCAAAAATCTTGACAAATAATTTTAATGCTCTTTGAATGAGGTCTTAACTTTTTGATAGCTTGAATTATCCCACAAAATGAAATAAAAAGGAAAATAAAATGATTCAAATTTCCAAAGGGAAATTTGATTTTTTTGATTTTTTGTGTTTTTTGAAGGAATTTTTTAAGGTGA
>CM062624.1:26880430-27027350 GCA_025617555.3 Puccinia polysora
TAATAAATAATAAATAATAAATAATAAATAATAAATAATAAATAATAAATAATAAATAATAAATAATAAATAATAAATAATAAATAATAAATAATAAATAATAAATAATAAATAATAAATAATAAATAATAAATAATAAATAATAAATAATAAATAATAAATAATAAATAATAAATAATAAATAATAAATAATAAATAATAAATAATAAATAATAAATAATAAATAATAAATAATAAATAATAAATAATAAATAATAAATAATAAATAATAAATAATAAATAATAAATAATAAATAATAAATAATAAATAATAAATAATAAATAATAAATAATAAATAATAAATAATAAATAATAAATAATAAATAATAAATAATAAATAATAAATAATAAATAATAAATAATAAATAATAAATAATAAATAATAAATAATAAATAATAAATAATAAATAATAAATAATAAATAATAAATAATAAATAATAAATAATAAATAATAAATAATAAATAATAAATAATAAATAATAAATAATAAATAATAAATAATAAATAATAAATAATAAATAATAAATAATAAATAATAAATAATAAATAATAAATAATAAATAATAAATAATAAATAATAAATAATCAATAATAAATAATCAATAATAAATAATCAATAATAAATAATAGATAATAAATAATAAATAATAAATAATAAATAATAAATAATAAATAATAAATAATAAATAATAAATAATAAATAATAAATAATAAATAATAAATAATAAATAATAAATAATAAATAATAAATAATAAATAATAAATAATAAATAATAAATAATAAATAATAAATAATAAATAATAAATAATAAATAATAAATAATAAATAATAAATAATAAATAATAAATAATAAATAATAAATAATAAATAATAAATAATAAATAATAAATAATAAATAATAAATAATAAATAATAAATAATAAATAATAAATAATAAATAATAAATAATAAATAATAAATAATAAATAATAAATAATAAATAATAAATAATAAATAATAAATAATAAATAATAAATAATAAATAATAAATAATAAATAATAAATAATAAATAATAAATAATAAATAATAAATAATAAATAATAAATAATAAATAATAAATAATAAATAATAAATAATAAATAATAAATAATAAATAATAAATAATAAATAATAAATAATAAATAATAAATAATAAATAATAAATAATAAATAATAAATAATAAATAATAAATAATAAATAATAAATAATAAATAATAAATAATAAATAATAAATAATAAATAATAAATAATAAATAATAAATAATAAATATATAAATAATAAATAATAAATAATAAATAATAAATAATAAATAATAAATAATAAATAATAAATAATAAATAATAAATAATAAATAATAAATAATAAATAATAAATAATAAATAATAAATAATAAATAATAAATAATAAATAATAAATAATAAATAATAAATAATAAATAATAAATAATAAATAATAAATAATAAATAATAAATAATAAATAATAAATAATAAATAATAAATAATAAATAATAAATAATAAATAATAAATAATAAATAATAAATAATAAATAATAAATAATAAATAATAAATAATAAATAATAAATAATAAATAATAAATAATAAATAATAAATAATAAATAATAAATAATAAATAAAAATAAAAAATAAAAAATAAAAAATAAAAAATAAAAAATAATAAATAATAAATAATAAATAATAAATAATAATAAATAATTTATATGGAGTAGTGTATGGGCCCTACACGACTTCCACAGGCTGTGTGGGGCCATGTAAACGGCTCCCACACGCCTGGAGCCATGTACACGGCTCCCACACAACTGGAGCCGTGAATTCAACATCACACAAAAAAAAAACAAGTTCAACTTGTGTTAAGCTGATCCCATCCCAAGCTTAACATAAGTTAAGCTTGTGATGGAATCAGCCCAACACAAGTTGAACTGGCTTACAATAAAACTCCCATTCAAACAACTCAATATAATGATGTTAACTCAAAACACTCAACATAATGATGTTCAAAATTTGATAACCCTTTATATTAATAGAAATTGTGAGCTGCATTAGAATTACACTTTATATGAAACCCAATGATGAAATGAAGTCAAAGTCTATAATATCTATAATCTAGAATACATTTGCAGTTGATCTTTCAGATTATCAACCCAACCAGAGGCTTTTTTAGAAATCAAGGAAGGTGGTTTTGCTACAATGGGCAGGATTGGAATCATTTTTGTTGATTTCTGTATAGGATTTATCAGGACTAGAACCAGTAGACTAATGACAAGCAGTTAGGAATCAATCAAAGAGATTCATGTATGAGAATAATGAAAAAAAAATAGAAAAGATTACCAACAGCTAAGGATTATGATCAGAGTCTGAATTAGATGGACAATAGGGGAGAAGTTAAGACTAGAGGAGTTTGGCAAATAGCTGAAAGAGAGGAGAGTCAGAGTTATTGGATGCAAGGAATATCAATGATAGGTCTCTTACCAGACAGCAGCACATGGACCATGAGGTCAAACAGGATTGATGAGACGATTAACAATAAAGAAAAGAAATACAAAAAAAGAAATATACAAAAGAAAAGAAATAAGAAATAAATAAAGAAGATATTTGGTTGAGGCCTTGAGATGAATTGAGTCGGTGAGATCGATTATTCTGAGTTGGATCGGACCGAGTATTCGGAATAGGGTGTTCACACGGTTGGAACAAAGAGTGCGCGGCTTATAGTGGACTATGTAGTAGACTAGGTGTTTACAGGATTGAGGCACAGAGTGCGCGGCAGTAGTAGAGATAGTAAAGTGAGAGTATGTGTCAGATCAGAATCTTAACACTCCCCATGTCTGGTAAGGGAGTTATCTGAGCAATAACTTATTCCGGGTAAATGTTCTTTTTTGCAGTAGTTCCAGAGAGGTTATGGACGACGCTTTGGTGAGGGAATCCGCAACCATTGACTGAATAGAGATGAGATTTAGAGCAAACTCTTGTTCCGTAAAGTCTTCGCGAAGACCTTTTGTCTTTATATCAATATGCCTTGACTTCGAATGCGAACCAAACTTTTTTATTTTGTCATCTAAGCCCTTATTGTCAATATAAAATACAGGTTTGAATTCGCATTCTTGAGAGATCTCGCAGATAAGATGTCAAATCCATTTGACTTCAAGATAGCAGTCGAGTCAGGTGTTCAGTTCTGATTTGGTAGATGAATACAAGATATTACGTTGTCTAGTTGAGTTCCAGATAACTGGGCTTCCGTAGTGGAAAATGATGTATCCAGATTGAGATTTTCTAAAGGCTGGATTGTCCCCCCAAGTAGCGTCACTAAAGCTTGAAAGGACTTCTTGATTGGGGTCGTATTTGATGGTGAGCTTGAAGTCTTTAGTCGTCTTAAGGTATTTCCATACCTTTCGGACTTCTTGCCAATGACTCATGCCGGGTTTTGCATTGAACCTCGCCAGGCTAGATACCGAAAACAATATATCTGGGCGAGTATACTGTGAAAGGTGATTAAGAAGTCCAATCGCGGATTGGTAGTTAATATTTAACTGACAGAATTCCGCATGATTGTTGTCAGAAGCGGGTTTGAGATTGAGGTTTTGAGTTAGAGGAGACATTGTGTCTCTGCAGGCTGATAAACCAAGTTCTTCTAACCCCCGATCGATATGGTTTGGTTGGCTTAAGAGAATTCGGTCATCTTCAATCTCCATGAGCATACCAAGTATGGTGTTTGGAGGATGACATGACAAGTTCTGGAATCAATTAAGAAAACTAGACTCAAAGTCATCAGAATTACCTACGTGAATCAAGTCGTCCACGTGGAAGTATAAAATTTCTTTTGTCTTGCTATTAAGATAGAGGCAGGGGTCGCTTGTTGACTCTTTATATCCTTGAGACTTGATCCATAACGTAAGTGTCTCAAACCAATTTTTAGGCAATTGTTTAAGACCATATAGAGATTTTTTTAATTTTAGATATGGGGATTTCCTACTTGAACCTTCCGGAGTTTTTATAATGACAGTTTCTTCAAGAGGAGCATGAAGAAATGCCCCCTTGACGTCGAATTGAGTGAGTTTCAGTTTTTCTTTTAAAGCGTATAAGAGAGCCAATTGTAAAGATCCGATCTTTCCGGTTGGTGCCCAGGTTTCATTGTAATCGACTCCTAAAACTTGGTCAAAGCCTTGAACGCATAATCGGGCTTTATATTTAACTGGCTTGCCATGGCAATTTTCCTTAACTTTGAAGACCCACGTCGTGTTCAAAATATTATCTGGGCTTCCAAAATATTCTTCCCAAACGTCTTGCGATTCTATGCCGTCCAATTCAATTTCTGTAGCTGCTTTCCACTTAGGCCACTCCGGGCATTTGCGTGCGGCCTTGTAAGAGGGAGGTTCATAATAATGATGGAAACCATATCTTTGGGGTTTCCTCGTTTCGCGTCTGGGTCTTTGATAGGTGGATGTTTCAGGAGGTTCCACTGGAGTAGGATGGCAAGGAGAGTTTGGGACCGATAAATCTGAGGAATTTACTGGATTAGTCTCCTCGCGATCTGATTCTGATTCAGAGATATTTTCAGGTGGTTCGCGGATTGTGTATTGCTTTTCTACGGAAGAGAAATCTGACTCGTTTGGTTCCGAACTGACTTGAGAGAAAAGATTGAGTCCAGGAGATTCGAGAAGTGGAAAGTCGAAGGTATTGTTTTTGAGAAACTGGACGTGTTTGGTTTCAACGACAGCACCAGATGAGCTTAAAATTAAATAGGAATGAAAGATTGGATTAAACCCAACTAGTATTCCTTCTAACCCTTTTTCATCAAATTTCTTCCCTCTTTGAAGGTGACTTCCCAAATAGATGACCGGCAATCCTACGGGTTTCAAATAATTAGTAGGAAGTTCCTTTTTGAACATCAGTTCCCAGGGAGACCAATCATTACCTTCCCTCGGGATCTGATTCAAAATGAAGCAACAGCTTTGAATTACTATATGCCAATAATTTTTTGGCAATCTAGAAGAAGAAAAAGTAGCGCGTGCGGATTCGACTATCGTTCGATTAGCCCGTTCAGATCTCCCGTTGTGCTGAGAATGATAGGGTTCTGATGTGATTAGTTTGATGTGCTTGGATTTGGCGAAATCCTTTAACGTTCGATTAGTAAACTCCATCCCTTTATCTGAGAAAATCTCCTTCGGATAGTAGTTGAGTTGTTTGTATTCTGTTTTGAGAATGCTTATAATGACATTTGGAGTCTCATCTTTGGATGCTAGTGGAAACGCAGCGAGATAACCCAAGAAGTTATCGACAAGAGTTAAAATATACCAATGACCCGCCTTCAATTGAGGAGTTATTGGTCCTATCAAATCCAGATGAATCCTTTTGAGGGGTTTTGATGACAGGGTTGATGTTGCTGAGAAGGGATATTTCTTTATCTTACTTTTGACGCAGCTTTCACATTGGAAATTGTTCAGTTCCTCCTTAGAAAATTGATCTTTTAGAACGTTTTTTAGAGTAGAAATTGCAGCGTGACCATATTTTTTATGAACATCTAATAGAGATTGAGATTCAATCAACTGAGAGTTGGCAGACTGATTCATGAGATTAACAGAACAATTATTGCCCGCAACACGGGGTTTCTCGATAACAAATAGATTATCTCGGATTAATCCTTTCAAGACTATGTTGTTATATTGAGTGATAGTGAATCAATCTTGTTCTTGTTGAAGGCTGCATCCCTTCTTTGCTAAGAGACCCGGACTAATCAGGTTGACGACTATGTCTGGAACGTACATGCATTCCTCCAGGGTAATGACAGATTCATTCCATTCTAATTGCACTGTACCTGTGCCTCTAATCTTCAGGTTGGCTTCAAGCTTTCCGGTATTTATTTCTTCCAGATTGTCTTGAAGGTTAATTGAGGTGAAAAATTTGAGGTCATTGAATATATGAATGTTTGCACCTGAGTCCAACAAGAGATTGGGCATATTATCCAAGTTGATCCAGAGTGTAAGCAAGGCGTGGTAATTGATCAAGAGATTTTTTTTTGATTTATTTTTCCATTCGTTCTGCTGTTCGATCCACCAACTTGGTGCAATTTGAGGGTGGAGATGAAAGCATGATGTTTCTGGATGAGGTGCGTTGGGATCGTGATAGCCTTCCTTACATCTGAGTCGAGGTTTCCTATTGTCCTTGTCCGCTCTTCCTTTAGTCAATATTAGGGTGACGTCCAAGGTTGATTTACTAACTTTAAGTTGGGCCTTTTGCTCATTATTGTATTGAATAAGATGACTGAAAACTACATCTACCGTTATGAATTTTTCTACATGCATGATTTTCTGTTTAAGATTTTTGAGAAGAGGCGGAAATTTAAAGAGTATAAGATATGCTAGTATGTCTTTTGGCAATTCTATACCAACATCCGTCATACAAGTAAGAGCCTTCTTGGTATCTGTGATGAAGCCTTCGATTGCATGTTCATTAAACGGAGCGTGCAGAAATTGATTGAACACTCGCGCTCTATTTGCAGTTTCAGATGAAGCAAATCGTTGGGTAATCTCAGCCCAGAGGAGTTTAGAAGATGAAATGTTTGTCAAGTTGACTACGTTGGCGTGAGTGATGCTGTCTAGTTTAGAGAGAATAATGGCACAAATTTCACGATCTTGTTTTATAGATAGTTGGCCTGAGTTCTGAGTTATGGCGTCCTTGATTTCTTTTAGATCGAAGAGCATCATCATCTTATCTCGCCAGATAGAGTAATTATCTTCATTGAGCAGAGGGATAGCATCAACGGAGGCTTTGAGAGCGACTTGGTGAAAATAATTGTTGGCTCCGACTGGTTTGTTCATTTCCATTTATAAAGACGTTTTTTTTGGTTTCGGCTTTTAACCGTGTTGATTTCTGTATAGGATTTATCAGGACTAGAACCAGTAGACTAATGACAAGCAGTTAGGAATCAATCAAAGAGATTCATGTATGAGAATAATGAAAAAAATAGAAAAGATTACCAACAGCTAAGGATTATGATCAGAGTCTGAATTAGATGGACAATAGGGGAGAAGTTAAGACTAGAGGATTTTGGCAAATAGCTGAAAGAGACGAGAGTCAGAGTTATTGGATGCAAGGAATATTGATGATAGGTCTCTTACCAGACAGCAGCACATGGACCATGAGGTCAAACAGGATTGATGAGACGATTAAAAATAAAGAAAAGAAATAGAAAAAAAGAAATATACAAAAGAAAAGAAATAAGAAATAAATAAAGAAGATATTTGGTTGAGGCCTTGAGATGAATGGAGTCGGTGAGATCGATTATTCTGAGTTGGATCGGACCAAGTATTTGGAATAGGGTGTTCACACGGTTGGAACAAAGAGTGCGCGGTTTATAGTGGACTATGTAGTAGACTAGGTGTTTACAGGATTGAGGCACAGAGTGCGCGGCAGTAGTAGAGATAGTAAAGTGAGAGTATGTGTCAGATCAGAATCTTAACAATTTTTCCCTCAAGTACTCATAGAACCCAGTGGTTATTTTTTACAAAGGAAATGAACATTGGATCTGATTGATCAGTAACACCATTTTTTATTGGAGTATAAGTATCACATGACTCCATTGAAATGAAACATATAGGTTTGGAATAAGTTTCTTCTATGATTTGACCCGTGTCCAATTTAGCCAGCCCTTTTGAGGAGGGAATCTTTTCATTGATGTATTCAACATCAAATCTTTGTTTACTATTTTCAACCTCCTTTGAACCACCAAGAATCTTAATGTAGCATGCTTTTTTTTTTCTCTAATTTTTCAATCATTTCCCTCCTAACTTTAAACCAAACATGTTATTCATAACCAAGAGATTTAGCAATGACTCTAAATCCGCAGTTACCATCTCCAATCAGATCCCAAACCTTACCCAAGAACTTATGTAATTTCTTCATTATTTGATTGAGGTATTTCACATTTGGTTCCAATCATTAAAACTAACTTAGTATTCATTTCTTTAATTGTATCAATGAAATGAAAACTCACCAAAGATGAGATCCTGGTTGAGCTTTGCTGCATGTTCTCTTCCTCTGAAGAGGATTCTGATTCCAAATTAAGTGATCCTGATTCAATTTCAGTCTCTTCCTCTGAACTATGAAATTCAGATTCAGATTCTGCTGAATTTGACTAACAATTCAACATTAGTTAGTAACTAAGCTCATTAAACCAAAAAAATGAACATATCCCAAAAGAAAAGACTTACAATCTTTTGTCTTTTCTTGTTTGGATCCCTTCTAGTTCTTTCTTCCCCCTTGAGTTTTTTTTCAACAAGCTTGAACTGAGATGGTTCTCCCTGCATATCTGTCAATTTTGGCTGGCCCCTACTTGATTGTGAGAATTTAGGTTCAAGTCTTGGCTTTGATCAATATTTTGTAATCTCCTGAATGATATACTTCAATAGTCTGCTTTGATCATCATCTGGATATTCCAAGATCATTGCATTGACCTTTTCACATAATTGAGTAATGCTTTGCATTTCATGGACATTGCACTGGCAAAATTCAAAAGGATCAACCATTAGTGAATTAGGATTTATTAATCAGAAAGGATTAATCACATAGTGATTTGAACAATCCAACTTAAGCCAACTTACAGAACACAGACTTCAAGGGTCATAGTTTAACCTCCACTTTGGATTAACATCTTTGGGTACCATGGATCCTCTGAATGCTAGAAATTCACATATTTGGTGGTAAAAGGGAAAACCCATAGTCTTTAAATATGACTTGGTGCAGACTTTGCCATCATGATCACGTTTGAATTTCTCAAATTGTTCCCTAATAAGATGAATTGCCTCTAAAGAAAATTTGTAACCCAATTGTAACAGTTCACATGGAAGAACTTTCCCTAACTTAATTTGAGAGTGATAAAGTGATACATGAACCAATTTAATTTGATTCAAAACTGTCCTGTCAAGGCTTTTCCAAACATCCAACAGGTTTCCCAAAGAGTTTTCAAGGAATTGTTTGAGAGTTGCATGGGCCCCTTCAACCCAAGATGTTCTTTTGTTTCCAAAATCTGGTTTTATACAAGTCCATGCTGTTACAAACGTCTCTTTGATAGTTAAAATGTCATTTTCCATATATCCGATTACATCCTCATAGTCTTTCAAGAAACACTTTAAAATTCAAAAGATCATAACCCAAAACTAGGAAGAATAACAAGCAGTGATTTGGACGTACTCTGAGTTCCGTGTCATTGACCTCTGCCTTCTCCTTGGTCTTTGAGGCCCCATACTTATCCCACAGATTCATAAAGCTTTTCTATCCTTCAATGCCATTAACAAAGCGCACTTTAAAGTTTTCTTGTATGTTTTTAAACAAGTGCCAAGTGCGACATTGTCTTGATGACTCTGGGAAACTAGTTTCAATTGCAAAAATCAGAGCTTTTTCATGGTCCGTCACAAAGACTTTTGGAAGTCTCTCAGGATCATAAACCAACTCCTTTAATGCATTTACAGAACAACTGTAGAACTCAAATTTTTCTTTTGTTATAAAAACAAGAGCGTTTGTGAAATTTTTCCAATTGGCTGTCATTCCTACAACATGCAATAGTGGGGTTTTGTACTTATTTCTTTTATAAGTACAATCCAACATAGCAATATGATGGAATTGTTTTGAAAGCTTTACTGCCTCTGGATGTGCTAAGTACAGGGCCTCCAAGTGACCCTCTACACTGAACTTTGATCAGTGAATCCAACTTTTTTCTTCAAGCTGTTCATAGAGTACCTTCATAACACTTTTCCCCTTTAGTTCTGTGAGTGTTACCTTCCATTTAGTGTTACATATTGTTTGGTCATCAAAATAATCCCCCCCATCAATCTTGCTCAATTTTCTCTTCAGTTGTAACGTATTTAGCCCATCATTCATGCCTTCTACTAGATTGTCTAAGGCCACCCCCAAAATTCTCCTCAGTTGAGGATGCACAGAGGGATGTTCAGATGGTTGATTGTTATCTTGGGTTTCTTTGTAGGAGAGATGCCACAAGGGGTCTGCCTTTGTGCAACTTGCATGGATTAAAAACTTGCACCCAACCTTCCTTGTGTGAGTTTTTCTAGAACTTTTGGTAAGAAGATTTCCTGAATAGGAACCATGTCTATAACAGGCTCAATCCACATATTGGTCATGCTTTGAGTTTAAAACTGTTAAAGCGTAACCATGCTTCATTGCGCATTTTTTACAATAGTTTTGTGCCTTTTCCCTAGTGGGAAAAGCTCTCAAGGGAGGTGGCTCAAGTGGATCTGCCATATTTACATAGTTATATTGATGGCATGCACTCCATCAGTTTCAATCAAAATAAAAATGGCAAAGACCAGTAACATAAAATGTTACACACCACCAGCACTCATGTCCATTTTTGAATCATTTTCTTCCTCAATTTTCACCCTTGATGAGGATTCAATTGGGGCTTCCAATGTTTGATTACCCAAATACTTTTTTTTTCAAAAGCTTTGTTGATGGCACTATTGATGTAGACCTTCCACGCAGCCATATCAGAAGAAGGAGGGCTTGCCACTGTTCCCATACAAAAAAATGCAATGGCATACTTCAGTATTAAATCCAACATTCAATTGATCAAACAAATTTTGCTCACTTTTGATTTGAGAAAGAATTGTTTGCAGATTTTTATTTGATTTATGGTTTGAGTTTTCACTTTAATTTCACTTGGTTTTCACTTTAATGTCTCTTTGGGATTGCTAGCTGTGGAACAAAAGTCCCACAAATTATGTGTTAATCCCCAATTTGGGTTGACAGGACCCAAGTGTGGTCCAGGGGGTGCCCATAATTCTGGCACAACTTCTGGGGGGTTGTGCACCCCCAAACATGGCTCCTACACAACCCCCAGGGGGTTGCGCGTGTTTCAAACGGCCCTTTGTAATCGTCTTGGGGCCCCCACAGCTCATTTGAGCCATGTAGGGCCCTACACAACTACCACACGGTTGGAGCCGTGAATTTAACATCACCCTTATTTATATTTCTATTTTTTTATTTTTTATTTATTTATTTTTATTTTTCTTTTCTTTTATTTTTTTGATTTATACCCCCTTTTGGATCCAGTCTCAATGGTGGTTTTTCTTTCTTTTTGCGGATGTGCGCATGATTTGTTTGCGTCCTGTTGGGTGGATGCTTTTGATGAGCCGAGGGGCGCGCAAGGTGCGCGCAAGGTTTGTGAACAGGGGAAACTGTAGAAAGATGGTGCACTACCAGGCCCGGTAGTCATTCTGAGGCCCAACTTGATTATCAATTCCGGAGGCTCCAATCAATGTCTATCTTCGCGGCAGCCACCCTATGTTGGATTAATTTGAATACGAAAGAAAGGTGTTAACTTCTTTGGTAAGCCACAAATATTTTCTTCTGTTTCTGTATTTCATTTTCCTCCTTTTCCTATTTATTTTCAAAATTATTCTTGTTTATTTAAATGCAGTTTAACCAATGTTTGAGTTGAGGCACCTCCAGTTTGCTTGCGCATGGTTCAAACTTCCCCTTGCCACCCGGGCAGTTTTGGGAGGTGCAAGTGAGTGTTCAATGTATTAATTTGGTCAATTGATCAAATTTATTTTTTTTGTATTAATTTATCTTGTTTTTGTTTCTTTATTTATTTACCCTTCTTTTGCATTCTTCTTTTTTTTTTTGATTCCCCCAATGGGCATAGACGGACAGGGGCCTTATTGCAACAGATTGCATGACCAACCAGAAGATAATTTGAAATTCCAACTTGATTTCTCCCAATTGCGCCAAGCTGGCATAGAATGCTTGCGCAATCCAATTGGATGCAGGATTGACAATCTCCTAGGCAACCGCAGTTAACGTGGGTGGTGCTAGTAAGTGTTCCATATTGTAATCAATTGATTGATGCGTATTTATTTATTTTTTAATCAATCTCATTTTTTTATTGGTTGATGCAGGCAGTGTAGGGTATGGTGTTGTTGTGTAATTTGGAGATGGCTTGTGGTACCTTTGGTTGCATTGAATTGTGTGATCCAATCTGATTTGAGTTAACTTATTTGTTTCTGTTTTTTTCTTTTCCGATTGGCCATACACATGCTTGTTGATTGAGTTGATCAATTCTGACCAGCCAATCACTCACAACACCTTCTGGGTTGATTGCAATCATTCTTTGCTGAAATTATTACGTTTGCCGCCTCAGCCTGTCTGAGTTTGTTGGATTTTTGCGTCTGGTGAAGTTGGCTGTCAGGAGCCAGGTCCTCCCCTCTCCTCAATGTCTATTTAAAGAGGGACAACAATCTCCTTCTTCCCCCCCATCCACTAAGATTTTTCCTTTTTTTTGCTTTGGTGAGTTCCTTCCCCGGTTTTTTTTTTTTTTTGTTGCTAGGCCTGCTCCTGACTGTTATTGTTGTTTTTGTTGAGAATGATCAATAGGTTCAGGGCTCTGCTATGCCTCCCTTCCCAACTCTGTTAGATATCCCTTTTTCTCAATCGCCGTTGGGCCGTTCTTTTGTATTTTGGGGGGACCAGTTAGGTTTATAGGCAGTGAGTCATCCCTTTTTGTGCTTTCTTTTTATTTTACAAGAGATAAGTACTAACAAAGGTTATTATTATTTTTTTAGGGGTTTTTTTAGAGGTTTCTTGGGTTTATATATATTTCCTATGGTCATGAAATACCTATATATTTTTTTGGTTTGGGTATGTATATATATATATATATACATTTGTATATACTTATAATTTTTTTAAAAAAAATTGCACTATATATTATAAAGATATGTATCTTTGTATTATATATATATATATATTGCAATGAATTTTTTTTATTATTTATTTTGAGGGGAGATTCATCAGTTAGGGTTATCATTTGTGAGTTTTTTATTTTTATTCTTATATTTTTTTATACCTACTTGTGATTAAATATATATTTTGTTATTATAATATGTATATATATATATTTGCCATGAATATCTTTTTTTTCTTTATGATCATACTTATAATTTATGTTTTTATTGTAATATATATATTTATATATATTTGCAATGAATATCTTTTTTTTGGGGGGGGGGTGTTCTTTATTTTGAGAGGAAACTTTGTCAGTTAATCTTATCATCAGTGAGTTTTCTCTTTTTTTTTCTTGTTTTTTTTTCTTTTCTTTTCTTGTTTTTTCTTTTTTGAAATAAAGGGAGATGAGCCATGACAAAGTACTGATTTTTTTTTGCTTTCATTTTATTTTGAATACCATATTTTTTACTTTTAGAATGAAACAATGCCCACCCATTCCCTCAGCTTTTCAAAGCAAACTGAAGGCTTACTGCTGAATCAATATAAAATGGGAATGAAACCTATTCATGCAATTGGTCTGACCACCAGATCTCAAATGGGGTGACCTTATACATATTGACCAAGTTTGAAATCCATAATCTGACCCATTCCTCTCCATAATAAAGGCTGTTTCTAACTACCCAAGGGATGCGCCCATAATGAGAAAGCCATTCCCCTTGGTAAATTAAGGTATTGGCCAACTGATTGTTGAGAAACTCTATGAATTCTGAGTTGTCCAATCCTGCTCCAGATAATTCTTCCCAATTAGTTCCTTCCATATCTTCAAGGTTGGTCCACAATCCTCCAAATAGTTGTTGAAAAATTTCCAGGTTTTCTTCAGCTTCTTGTTTATTCAACACCTCCCATCCTCTTTCTGCTGGTAGGTCAGGAGTGATGATGTTTTTTTTCCAGGGGTGTAGTAATCCTTCCAAGTTCACTTCAGGTATATTCTGTCCACTGATCCAAACCTGTTCTTGGTCTCCTTCCTCTAGATTTTCTGTGATGATATTCATGCCCATTGGTATCCTGGATGGTGTAAGCTTCTATCCTGCTTTATCTGCCTTGATCTTCATTTCTTTCATACCAATATCAATAAATCCCATTGGAAAATCATAGGTGAGATTTTTGCCTATGGATCATGGAGATTCATCATCTGAAGAGTCTTCAAAGTGGTGTTGACATCCATTAATCCTCCTGTTTCCCTTAATGGTTCATGATTTAGAGGCTTTATTCAAGTCTAAGGTTCCTTCAGGATTCATATCTTTTAAATTCTGGAAGAAGTTTGGTGCAACTGAAAGGAGCTCCTCCAAGGTAAGTTTAAAGTTTTGCTTTAATATTTTCCTCTTCAAAATTTCTTCCATCTTGGTTCCTTCCTGGGTTTCCAATGTTTCTGAATTTTCTTGGTTCTACTTCACAGCTTCAGTTACAGGTTCCTTGACAGGTTCTTTGGGGTGCTCTTCTTCATCAGAACCTTGGTCCACTTCCACCCATGCTCCTGGGTAGCTTCTTTTCCTTTTCCTTGGTCCTGGGGCTGATTCTTTAGTTTTTGCTGAGGTTCTGGGTTCTACAACTGGTGTCTCCTGGCTGTTATCCTTCACTATTGGATTCCCAGTCAACCTTTGTGATCTTCTCATCCCCCATTGAACTTGAGACTCCTTCATATTTACTTATGGTGGTGTACAAGCTTCCCAATCTCCATTCTTCAAGAATTCTGCAACATTATTTTGTTTTTCCTTCTTCTGGGGTTGCTCCAATTTTGAGACTTTTTGAGCATCTAAAAATTTCTTGACCTGATCTTTGAAGCTTTCCTGGTTTCTATAAGGTATGTGTTCTCTGTTTGGGAACTAATAGCTGGTTCCTTCTTTGAAAACCCTACTGGCCTTATATCTTCTTTCAAGTCTGGAAGGTTGACTTGTTTATGGATTTCATCCTTGCAATAGTAACGTCTGATTGGCCATCTGGGTCCTTCACTGGGAGATGAGGGTCTTTAGTTTTGTGCCATCCCTTATTTTATCCTATCAAAGTGGGAAGTTTCCTGCTTCTGATTTAAAGCCATAGTGAGTTTTGCAATCTCTTCCTTCATTTTCAGGAGCTCATCTATTCCTAGTTGCTAAAACTTAACTTCTTTCTTGGTCTCCACTGAACTATTGATGATAG
Organism: Puccinia polysora; assembly: GCA_025617555.3. Taxonomy (NCBI): domain Eukaryota; kingdom Fungi; phylum Basidiomycota; class Pucciniomycetes; order Pucciniales; family Pucciniaceae; genus Puccinia; species Puccinia polysora. Next base: position 26,895,441 of record CM062624.1, read on the forward strand.
GTTTAGGGGTTTCTTCTTCATGCACATCCCATAGGGCCATGGTCATTTCCACAAATTCCTTCAAGATATCCAAATCTGGGGGAATGTATCTGCCATCTCTTGCAATCTTAATCCTCCCTGCATGGGCCAATTTGCTCTTCACTTCCCTCCTAAGATCAGTGGACAAGGCTTTCCAGAGGTTTTCTCCACTTCCCAGTTGGTGTTTTCATACCCCATCCTGATGAAGTAAAGAAAAATCTCTTCATAACTTCCAATGAACTTTTTGAAGTCATGCTTAGTCTTGATGCCTCCCTTTTCTTGAGTATATCTAAGAATCCTTGGTATGGATTCCTCATTGAACCTTCTATGGGGGGTAGCTGTGCCCCATTTCCTTTTTAGTTCCTTTTTCAAAAGGTCCCAGTCCCCATATTTATGTCCTTCCATATCTTCAATAGAATCCCTGATCTTCTTGTCTTGTATTAGAAAAGGTAATTTTAAAGCTATATCTATTCCTCCTGCATTCTTAATCCTGGCCAGTTTTTCTACTCTTTTAATAAATTGTTCCACCTCTGTTTCATCAAATTCAATATTCAATTTCTTTCCATCTAAAAATAACCCATTTTTTTCATTATTATTGATCATTGATTTATCCTGGCCGGGTCTTGTGGCTGGGGTTCTTTTGGTTTGTTGGTTCCTAGTAAATCCTCTTCCTTCTTTACTAGCTGGAGAGAATATGTTTATTCCTGGGCTAGTGGAAATCTTTGTTGATTCTTCAGGGATTTCTGCTGGAATCATTCCATATGCTGATCTTGGGGTTGAGTTCTGAGATCTGGTTCTTTGTTGGGTGTATGGGGCTTCTGAGATTCCCTGTAATGCTTTCTCCACAAGCATTTGTTTTAGTATTTTGGAAATGCTGGCAAGGTTCCCCATTGCTTCTAATGCAAGTCCTTGCTGATTCTGATTTTTTTCTTGGTCTTCCTCTGGCTTGTCCTTGGATCCACTGGGTATTTTGGTTTTGTCTTGCAGTTCTTTCTCCATCCTGATTATTGAAGATGGGGCTTGTTGGTTATTATCTTCAATCCCTCTGAGTTGGTCCTTGAGGTCTTCAATTATTGGGTATGGTTTTCTTCTTTCTGCCTTCAAAATGGTGAGTTAATTCCTGAGGCAAATATTCCACCAATATTTTTTTAGTAACTACTCCAATCTGAAGGAAGAAAGTCAGTTTTGGGACACCAATTGTAGAGACTCCTGTGGGATTATATAAATAAAGTAGCAAATAGCTTGCTAGAAGTCCTTGAAGGGGAATTTAGTATGACTTCTACTCCTTTGGTGTATTTGTAAGACTAAGGTGGTTTTGAATTGCCTGCTCTTCTAGTACTATATTAAGTCTGCACACTAATTTATTGAAATTGTTGGCTGGTTTCTTTGAGACTTAAAATAGGTCTCAGATCAGACCTAGATATATTATTTAACTGTTATTGGTAGGATTTGTTGAAGAATAAACTAGATTTATTGGGTTATTGGTTATTTATTGATCAGATATATTTGATCTTAACCAATATCTCAATATTAAAGGGTTCAAGGGTTTCTCAAAGTGATGGTTCAGGAGAGGACGCAAGGATGTGTGCACCCACAGGGGGCTGGGTAGAGGAAAGGTTGGTAGTTTCTTTTTTTTGTGCTCTCTTTCTTTGTAAGGGTTATTTATTGATTAATGGGTGGTTTTTCTTTAATCTGGTGCTGAATGTCTATGTCACAGAAGAACCCTTATTCAAGCACGTTTTGGGTGGTTCAATTGGCTAAAGATGGTTAATTACTTTGTTTCTGATTTCTTCTTTCCTTTATGACTGGTTCACTGATAATATTTATCTGGGTAGGTACCACAGATTGATGGGCCAAGAGGGCCTGATAGGTGGTTGATGGTTGATAGGTTGCCAGATGGCATTAGGATACACCTTGGATAGGGCAGAGAGGCCCTCCTTAAATAGAAGATTCATGCCCCAAGGGTTGCTCAAGGCTGCCCCAGAGAGAATCCCCAATTGTCTTGGTGAACCCGCTTGTTAGCTAAGTTTACCAAGAAATTTTCACAATTGTGCATAAGTAAGGGCTTGCTAGCAAGAAAGCTCCATAATTTTGCCAAGATTTCCATAAGCTTATTGGAGTTTAGCAAGCTTTCTAGCTCCCCTTCTCAACATCTCTTGCATATCCTATATGCCAATACCCCACAATACCCTGCCACCCTTGTATGTAGATCCCCTCCATCCATCTCAAATTTGATATCCTCCCCAGCAATATCCTCCCCACATATCCCCCTCCCACCTCACCCCTCCCACCTCCCCCCTCCCTCCTCCCACCAGCCCAAGCTCTGATATTCCCCACTCCCCCAACTCCCTCCCTCCTTGAAGAATATCACTGCCAATCCAATCCGCCACCATCTTCATCACCCAATATGGACCCCACCAGCCTCCCATCTAACAAGCCAACCAAGACTTGCAAAGATAAGAAGAAACAAGCGCCCCAACGGACCCCTCAAGAAGAGGAGAAGCTTGCTTGATTGTAGTTTCATGTAAGCAAATATCTGGAATTTGCAACAAACCAAACTGGAATCAACTTCTTCAATTGGGTTGAGGAAGACTTCAAAATCCACATCAAAGGCATTTACCATGATTTGGAGGGTATTTGGACCAGGTAAGATTTGATTTTCCTCTTGATCTCTCACCTCTCTTGGTGGTACACGTACTAAAATTTGTCATTCTCTCTATTCTATAGATTGGCCAGCATAAACACAGCCACCTTGAAGTTTTTGGCCATCTATTATGCAATCAAACAATCACCACCAAGCAGCTTGGGTCTGATGGACTGGATGCGCCATGCAAAGGAGCTATACCACCAAAAACCAAGGGCCAACAATTCAAAGTTGAAGGCGCTTGGGAAATCCTTTGACACCACCCAAAATGGATTGGCAAACCGGCCTCCAGCTATGGCCTCAGCAAGCCAAAAACTCCTGCAAGCTGACTCCCATCCTTGCCCTCCATTGCCGATTCCTTGGCTTGACTGGAGGGTTTTAAGGCCACAAAGCAACATTTCTTGAACTCAGAGACCAATTCCAAAGATGTAAATGATTCTGGTTCACAACTTGAGATCCTGATGAAGAACAACAAAATTGGTGAGGAGCAGAACAACCTTGCGGAGAAGATGTACAATTTGGAATGCAAGAAAGTGGATTTCAAGGTTGCAATGGGGCAGTTGACAGTCATCTTAAAATCTGAAGAAGGCTTTCCTGATGAGGACAGTAAAGGGATGTTGAGGATGTTGAAGCAGGAATTCCAAGATCAACTAGAAGGGTGATACAATAAACACAAGTATCTGTATCAAAGTACCCCATATATGACTACTTTTACTCCTCAAAGTGGCCTGTACCTCTCTTTGTCTTGAATTATTTTTTTATGGACTCTGATTGATTTTGAATGAATACTCTTTGAAAAAATGAAATGGAAGATTAAAACATATATATTTATTTATTATTTGAAACAAAAGAATAAAATGGCAAGGAAATATTATGAGAGAACTTGAAATATAAGTTTTTTTTTATGATTGGAAATAAATAAAAAAAAAGGGAAAAGAAATTTTGAGAGATTTAAAACAATCAATGCTAAATTCCCCTTTTAATCCAACTTTGAATCTTTTAATCATTGATGAGCTGGCAATGAAGAGTTGAATCATGAAGCCTAGAAGTATTTTGACTGAGAGATTGAAAAGTATGAAATAAAGCAGGATCATGAACATTTGAGGAGATGCTAGTGGTGGTAGAACTGGAAATATTTTGATTAATAAAAGGATTACAGGGAGATTTCTCCTCCACAATCATATTATGGAGAATTATGCAAAACTTTATGATCTTAACTATATCTTCTTTGAACCAAAGTCTACTGGGTTGAGAAATTATTCCAACTTGACCTTGCAAAACTCCAAATGCTCTTTCTATGTCCTTTCTGGCTCCTTCTTGAAGTAGATTTAAATGTTGACTTGCAGGATCTTGATGACTTCTGTAAGATTTGACAAAAACAGGCTAGTTGAGATAGATTCCATCAGAAAAATATCATCCATAGTTATATTGATTGTTTTTGATCTCAAAAGATACATCTGATGCAGTGGGCCTGAAAAAAAAAATTCCCAAAAAATCCTTCAATAAGTCAAAAAAACAAGAAATAAAGCAAATAAAATAATCAAAAACATTACCTGTGATAAATTCATCAAATATGTGACTGTTGCTGAGTACATTGATGTCATTGTGAGTCCCAGGTGAGGCAAAGAAAAAGTGTCATATTCTTAAATTAAATGATGATACTGCTTCCAAAACTAGTGTTGGACATCCTTCTTTTCATTGAAAGTGACCAGACCAAGCTTGGGGGCAATTCTTCCAGACCCAATGCATTCCATCAATGCTACCACAACATCCTGGGAAACCAGGTGCTTCATATTCTTTCATGATAACTGAGAGCTCTTCATCTTTTGGACCTCTGAGGTATTCCTCTTCAAATAAAATGACAATATCATTCACAAATCTCTTCAAAGTTTCCATTTTGTTTGATTCACCAATTTGAACATATTTTTTGGTACAGTCAGCAGAATATTCATAGACCAATTGAAAAATTTCAGAAGTGATTTTCTGATGAGGAGAAAGACCAATTTTTTCACAACAGTCCTGAAAAAATTGAAAAAAAATAGATGCCAATATTGGTTACATTCTGAAACAATGAAAGGAATGATGTGGTCAGTAGGATTGATTTAATTACCATTCTTTGGGTAAAATAGGGGTCATGAGCCTTCAAATCTGTTACTATCCTTTGGAAGGTAACCTTGCTCATTCTAAATTGCCTCTCAAACATCTGGTTTGTGTATCTTCCATCTGGATTAAAATAATCAGTCATGAGATTAAAATGGACTTCAACTTGGTTAAAATTGATCATTTTTCTTCTTGATTTTTTCCTTCTTTGACAAAATTGAATCTTACAAAGTTCTTCTTCAACTTCAAGGAAAATTTGTTGAATTTGAAAGTGGGAGCTGATAGAAGGGAAGTACTTCTTGATGTGAGGAAGGGGGCCATCTTATTTTTGGAGAGGTGGTAGGTGGTAGGTAGGTTTTTGAAGGCTGAAAGGTTGGAGTTTTTTTTTTTGAGTCAATTTGGGAGGATGGTTGGTGATGATGACTTGCAACAATGGGTTGCAACAACAAGTTTCAAGTTGAAACAAAGCTGGGTCCTAGCTAACAAGCAGCTGAAATGGCACACCATTGTGCACTTTGGGTCATTAGCTAGCTACCATGGCCTTGTGGAGCAGATGGTTGTGAAACGCGTGGGGTAAAACACTTGCTAACTATTTTTTTTTTGGCTAGCAAGTACCTACCTAACAAGTGGCACTCTCCAACAATTTGGGATTCTCTGAGGGTTCTCCCGGTTCTGGTGAGTAACAGTGAGATACAATTACATGAGACATTTCTGCTGGTTGGAAAAAAGCTTGTACAGTTACATGAGGCATTTCTGCTGGTTGGTAAAAGCTTGTACAGGTGTTTCATGCCTTCACAGCCCTGCATAAACTGCTGTGAAGTGCAGATAAAATTTATTCCTTTCCAGTACCGGTGGTTGGTTTGGTGCTACTTGATACTTCCTACTTTTGTTACTGTGCATTCATGGGTGGTTTGTTTGGTGCTACTTGCTTCTAACTTCATGTATTTTTGTGAATTACTGGTGGTTTGATTGGTTCTGCATGGTCTTGAATTCCTGCATATATTTCTGGGTAGCCCTGTGGTACTTGTACTGGTGGCTTGTTTGGTACCACATACTTGTGACTACATAAATTTTCATGTTGTTCTAGGGGTTGTTGGTACTGCATGGTTCTGGCTGCCTGCATATATTGCTGGGTAGCCCTGTGGTACTTGTACTGGTGGTTTGTTCAATACTACATGCTTCTGACTACATAAATTGCCCTGTGGTGCTGGGGGTTGTTGGTACTACATGGTTCTGGTTGAGACTGTTTTCACTTCCTCCTGCCTATACTGTGTTGTATACTTCTGCATAGCTTTGAGTATGTTTATTTGCTTCTTTTTTTGGCTCTGGTTGACACTGATTCCACTTCCTCCTGCCTTTACTGTTCCTGTATACCTCTTCACAGCCTTCTGTAAGTATATTTGAATTCATTCTGGGTGAGTTGACAGGAGCTGAACTAGTTTCACTGCCTCCTGTATCTGTATTGCTATATTCTGGCTGAGTGCACAGGATCTAACTTGTTGCACTGCCTCCTGCATCTGTATTTCTTTCTTCTGACTGAGGTGACTAGATCTGGACTGGTTTCACTGCCTCCTGTATTTGTATTGCTTTATTCTGGCTCAGGTGACAGGGTTGGTGTATGGCTCTGGTGTTGAGGGTAAGCTGTTACTGTTATGTACTTGAGGGTTTGCAAGGTATGACTTTACACCTTCCCCAGATCTGTGACACCTGGTTGGGTATAAGTTTGCCACAATTGAAGGGTTCTTGGGCTGTATCTTCTAATCCACAAGGGATAGAGGGGTATTTTGGCTGAGTGACTATAGGTTATTCTTGATTTAGAATTCATCTCTCAGGTTAATTTGAGGTTTTGAGCTGTTGCTATACTATAAAAGAGATTCTGATGGCTATAGGACAGGCTTGGTCTACCACAACACCCTCACCACTTGCACAATACCCCAGCCCATGAGAAGGATTTGATACCATATCTGCAACTTGATCAATCATTCAACCCCAACCTCAAAACCCCTCAGTTGTGTTTGGGTTGTTCCTCTTAGCTCTCTCACTTCCCTGAGTTTTTTTTTCCAGGCCCCCTCCCATCCCTCAATTCTGAAGACCATTCAGATCTCTTTGAGATTTTTTTTTTCTTTTTTTTTTCTGTGTGTGTGGTTCCTGATGACCAAATCTGAATTCACAAGAGACCCACCAACCAAAAAAAAAAAAAAAAAAAAAAAAAAAAAAAAAAACTCAATCTTTCAATAAAAAGATGTTTCTTGGGAGTTCTGTAACCTCGTAGGTGAGATCTGGGATGGTTTGCTAGCCTGGGTGGATGGAACCTATGGAGTTGCTTGACATCAAGGATGGCTGGCAACCCCATAGATCAAAGCCAAAAAAAAAAAAAAAAACCTTTTGCACCTTCCGAATCTCTTTCCTCTCCAGGCTTAGGGCATGGTACACTAGTCATAATCTACAAATTTAAAAACATTGCTGGGGGGGGGGACACCTTTCCCACAGCTAACCCAGTGTTGGTTCTCCAGTTGACTGATTATTTACCAATGTGGTCTCATGCACTATCTACTCTTGATGCTTCCAGAAGGGAAAGTGGATCCTTGCACCAGGCAGAAGTTTCCCCACCACACGTGAGGCATAGATACACACACCAGTAGTCATGATCGATTATAATGATCATCATCAGGAGTTGAAGAGAGAGGGTAGAGCGAGAGCCAGGGCAGGAGGTGAGAGAAGGTTGTGAGAGAACCAAGAGCTTGGGTGGGGGCTGGACTGGATCAATGACATCCACACACACCCAGCTCAGACAGTCATCAAGGCTGAAGCCTAGCTAAGCAAGGCAACCAGACCGTCAGACTCCCAAGGCTGGGCTTGGCGCACATCTAAATCATGCAGCCTTGGTCAACGCAGCCTGGAGACACACCAGCCATCCAGCGCCATCCACAAACCTGACTACTCCTGGGTCGGTCGTATGCCCAGTGTGGGTAGGAAATCGTCCTGGGACCGATCGAAAGACGAATGAATCCGCCCTCGTCCTCTCAAGTCCTTCCTCTCCCAGCAAAGCCTGACACTCATCACAACAACAACAACAAAAAAAAAAAAAAAAAAAAAAGTGGACAGGTTCTCATGAGATTTTTAGTCTTCAACTGGTCGCCATCCGTTGGTTTGCTCACAAGCCAAGCCACTGGCTGAACCCACACTTGATCTGACATCGATCGCACAACAACCACCCGTTCCACACGATTCAAAATCATCCCAGATCCCCCCCCCCCCCCCCTCACGCCCCCCACCAAAAAAAAGAAAAAAAAAAAAAAAAGAGAGAGAGAGAGAAAGCAAACGTAAGTTTGGAAAGGTTTGGTCCCATCGATCTTGTTTCTGATCGATGATTTCTTGGAGGAGGCCAAGAGGGAAACCATGACCTAGAAAGAAAGAGGGTATGATGATGATGGTACGATTGATGACTGTGGATCCTGCCATAGCTGGTTCTGAACCCGAGAGAACCGGTGATCGGGGACGTTGTGGGCTCGCAAGAACGTCTCCGAGAGGGGCCCTTTGATCGACGGATGGTCGTACAAACCGCCTGGGTTCTATTTCGGGAACGCTCTCGGTGGCTTTGGATGAGCTTCAGATCGTTCATTCATCCCTTGGCTTTAGAAGGAGCTTCTTGGGAGCGCTCGAGGGTCTGTTTGGACCGGTAGACGGTTTGAAGGATCTGTCTGCTGGCTTGCGGTTCCTGGACGGGCGAGGCAGGAGGACAGTAAGACTACTACCAATAGTCATAAGATTCGCAACGAGTCAGTCAAATCTGTAAATTACTCACTTCACCCACCATTTCCTTCTTCTTCTTCTTCTTCTTCTTCTTCTTTTTTTTTCGATCATCGAAGAATTGGAGAAGGTGCTGTAGACCCCAAGACCGCAGGGGTTCTTGACCCTCACCGACGAGACTGGGCGCCCGATGGCAGAGTGACGACCACAGGCCGACAAGCCTCTCAGGCTTCCTCTGCAATCCTTCAAGTACCTGAGGGAGGCCCACGTTGAAAGAAAAACAAAGTCTCAAGACTTTTGCCTACCCCCTCGTACTTAAGACCCAACTCGAGGCCCATCGTTCATCACTCATCCATCCAGCGCCAACAAGTGCCGACACGTACTTGTCACAGATCATCAACACCAAGCAAGAGCCGTCCACTTCTGATCTCATCATTGTTTTTTTTTTCGTTTGTTTGTTTGAAAAAAAAAAAAAGAACAAGTTCAAAAATAAATGACTTCCCTTATTTTTCTTCAGATTTTTTGTGTTTTTGTGTTTTTTTTTTCTTCTTTTTTTTTCTTTCCTTTTTTCAAATAATCATCATCATAATAAACCCCCCCCCCCTGTCTTTCATGATGCCACCTGACGGACTTCTTACCCAACACAAGTCAACGAGCCCATCGGGCAACGTGTTTCAAACATCCAAGCATCAAAAAAAAAAAAATACCATGGTTTCTATAGTGATTTGATGGCCGACTTGAGATCTAGGTGGGGCCATGCACACCCTTTGATCCTTGAGACGCGCTCCCGCCTCCTAGGCCCAACACGATGAGCATCAACTGCTCACATCGGTAGGTGGGAAAGGGGGGAGCGACGAATGCGCAGATCAGTAGGCAAGGTGTGATCCGGAAGCCCCTCCCTCCCGGTTGGATAGATGACCATGGTGCATGATAAGCGACATCGTCGGATAGGCATGCAAGTCGAAGGGACAGTCCTCTTGAGAAGAGTTAAATTAACGAACGCACTGGATCAACAAGCCGCAAGTATGTACACAGACCTAAATGTACACCTCAAGATCTATGATCGAGGGGGGGGGGGAACCATTAAGGGTTAGCATAGATCAGCTCACTCGGAGCATCAAACGAATGAGAGTGCATCAAACGCGCACCCCCAAGAGGGGGAGGGATCATGCAGGATAGGATTTTGAAGACAGGGGAAGGAAATCGAAAGACAGAGAGCTCTCACAAGTTAGCAAACCTTCCAAAATAAAAAAAAAGAAGAAGAAGGTAGATCGACTAAAGGGGATAGATAGAGTACAAGTATCGACAAGTACGTTGGTACGAAAGAACGCGTGTGTGGGAGGGGATTTATTCGTTTTTGAGCGCTTTCATCGAGTCCATCGTGTCCTCGTCAGACTCATTGGTGAGAGAAGAGGGATCTCTCCCATGGCTCGGGCCGTACTTTGACTGGGCCTCCTCTACTGTCATCCGGGTACCCATCAAGACGTCCCAATGGAAAAAGTAAGGTTGCGAAAAGTTCCTCTTGATTCCGAATTGCTGGTGATGAATGTCATGATAGGAGGCATTATTGCCTGCGAGGAACAAGAACACCTCCTCATCAATTTGAATTCGATCACTGCTTTCTTGTTTTTGGGAAAGAATAAAGAATAACGACGGCGAGGCGAGAGGTGCTGACCAAAGAGCACCTGGAGCGGATCGAAGGGTAGGGCCAAGCCGCAATGATCGTCGACCGTCTTGGCGGTGCTGATGGCGAAGAAAAGGGCGGCCTGTCTGACCGACATACCGGATAGGCAATGCGCAATGGCAGCGCCTAGGGTATCCAAGATGAACCCTTCGACGGGATGGTTGTACAAGGCACCGAACGCGTAAGGACAGTATAACCTATGGTGAACCGAATGGATATGCTTGTACAGAAAACGATTGATGTGAAATCCTCGGTGCCAAAAATACTGCCAGGTGTCAAGGATAAATCTAGGTAGACCGTTGGGGGGGGGGGGTAATGTAGATCCAAAGTCAGGGTTAGTTCCGCTTTTGAGATCTTAGAGAATTCCGATCCGCAGAGGAGCGATGGATGCTGATGAAGAACTCATAAATCAGAAGGGGGGAAGGGGAACTGACGCTGCGCCGATGAGCTGAAGGATGGGTAAACCCCACCAGTAGGACCATTGGGTGGCTTGCTGACCGTAACGGGTGAGGATCCAAAGGGCGTGTTTGGGAGGAAAGATGATTCGAACGAGGATAGAGATCACCGAGGCGAACGGTTTCATTTCAGCGAGATAGTCACGATCCAGGATGGTCGATGGGCTCGAGTCAAGATAAGCGATCCCGAGAGCGGTCTGAAGGGCCTGTTGGACGAGTACGGCTTTGATGACCTGATGGGGGGTGACTCGATTCCTACGTTTGACTGCCTCGGGTTCGTGCAATCGATACTTCTCGATCCAAGTGATCTCTAAGGATTCGAGGGCCATGAAGAGGATCGATACGGACCAGTAGGTGAGTAGAGGGACGATGAGGGTGAGGCTCGAATCGTTCAAGCCAGGGACGACCTCGGGTCGATGGAAGTGATAGATCGGAAGGTTGACTTGGTTGGGTTGGATGATGGAGATCATCGGATCGGTCGAGTTGGTGTTGATCGAGGTCATGATGGAGTTTTTCAAAGGATCGATCTCCATCAGTGTTGGTTGACGAGTTCCAACTAGGTTGGTGCCAGTGGGACTTTATCAAGGAATCGAACCAAGACTGATGAGGTTAAATGGAGTGATAGGAATCCCTGAGAACGGTCATAAGTGAGTCAGTCGATGGATCTAGTCCTGATCAGCTGATGGTGAATCGGATCGTGAGGCTAGGTTAGATGATACAGGAGTAGGAGGAGGTAGGAGGGAGGAGGGAGTGAGGATACCAGTTGGTAGTTGGATGATGGCCAAGCAGTTCCTGAAAGGATAGCCTGATCGGATTCGAGACTCGACGGTCGTGGTGGTGGTGGTGGATCCGAGCCAGGAAGGTATTCACGAACACGGGACGGAGACTAGTGGATGATGATATCGTCGACTGGCGAAGGATAATCGAGTCGAAAGAGTTTGGAGGGAATTAGATGGGTATCGATTAGCTTATGACTTCCAACCCTCAACCCTCACACTGACTGCATTCATCCACGCCGGGGGGCTGGGCTCATCGGCCGGGCTCGAGGCGGCCATGGAGCGCCTCAGTCTCAGATCGAGTCAGCTAGACTAAATTCGATGGGCATTTAATTCACTCCAATAAATATTTATTGACTCAACAACTTGACATCATCGTTGACACATCTCCTTATTTCCTTTCACTTTTATTATTTTAGATTATTTTAGATTATCTTACGTTTTACATTTCCTTTTTTTCCCATTCTCCTTAATCTTCCCCAATACGCCCACACGCCCGGTCTCCTAGTTGCGCGGGCTAGCCTGGATTCAAAACACCTATTCAGTATACCACACCCGGTCGATGCGAGAGACCAGGGGTATTTAGTCTGGGGGTCCAAGAAACCTGAGAGGAGGAAGGCCTCGACTTTCTTCTTTTCAATTCGGAAGCACTCAATACTCAACCTGATCAAACTAAACAGTCCAATCCGATCAATCCGTATCAACGATTGAGCGCTTCCAAGAAGAACGACCCATTTGAACGGAGGTTTAACTAATTTGATGCAATCCTTCTTTTTACAAACGCTTGACTCAATTTCCCCATCTTTTAACTCCTGGTCATTCTCAACTTCAGAGGTATCCCCAAATCATCAGTGGAGGTAGTCTAGCGTAGTCAACTTTTCACCATTTCAGTTGTTCACATAGTGTTCAGACTTTGACGTCGTAGTAGCTGGGTATGAACTGTTTCTTCATTATCAGTTTTATGCACTGCATCTCTCTAACCACCTTGTATGTAGTTGCTGGTTTTATTCCTGTTAAGAAAATCAGGCCCTTTAACTCTAACAATATGTAAACTTGTACAAGGGGGGATAAGTAAGCCTTCCCACTGATTGGCCAAAATCAGTGGTTTGATCCTTAGACACATTTCCAACGCCAAAGTTCCCAACCCAAAAAAAGAAAAAAAAAATCCATCAATCAACCTTACATTGAATGATAGTTTCACCAGGGGAAGAATGGAGGCACACCCTAGACCCTGTAAAAATGTTTCAACTTGGTTACAACTGGGTTGTGACTCTGCCCTAATTCAGGCAATCTATCCAAACAACTCCCAAACACCCACACCCAAATATTCTATGACCAATGTACAATCAAATATTCTTCATGCTTGAAAGAAGGTTCAATCATAACTCAAGGTTCTTTTCAAATCACTAATATATTTTAGTGATGTATGATCAAAGAATCAGTTTGATATAGATTATACCTATCTTTATTCCTTATTTATTTATTTATTTATTTTTTGTTTTGAACTTTTTCATTCTAAGGAATTCATTATAAACTCTCAAGTATTTTCCCAAAAACATTCAAGTTTAAATGAATCAATTGATCCTGGGAGAACGTGACTGCTGCAAATCTGGAGCTTGGAATTGAGAAAACAGCCCCACACCAGCTAGATACTTATTCATTTCAAAACAAATAATATATTCATATCCTGTAATCAAACCTGTTCTTTGAACTAATATACTCTCAGGCATGGGCCTTGATATACATCTCAACTTTGATAAAAACCCCAGGACTGCAAGAATATTCATCAAAGGCTTGAAGCTTCAAAAGAGCTTCTCATATGTCAGCTTGCTACTATTGCAAAGCAAGCTTCAAAAGTAACAAAAATTACATAAAAATAATAATAATATAATTAAACTAAGAAGGAGTAGGAAAACCATAAATATTATTTCAGAAATGGATTCTCCACCCAAAATTAGGTAGGGTCACTCACTGACCCCACCCTTGAAATCCAACTCCTCATCTTTTTAAATAATTAAGGAAAGAAAGACCAAAATACTACGGCTCCACTATTGAGCTTTGGGTCCATTATATATTTCACACACATCGTCACGTATAGGTTTCACACCTAAAATTCAGTCAGAATTGAGGTGTTGTGTATATTTTAGGAGTTATGGACGGAAATGTGTTTTGTCACAATTCCCGCACGCAGCCACAGCAGCCTATGCACCCGCGCGCGGCTGAGATAAAGCCCTGTCACTCAATCAAGGTTGTGTACGCAGCCCTGGGCCTCTGACAAGTACGCAGCCGTGGGACTATGGGTTGACAGAGTGACAGGCGGCCTGAGAGGCTTAGGTACCGTGTAAACATGCTACAACCCACACGGGAACATTCTACATATGTAATAAATGTTCCCGTGGATAGTAGATAGTCTAAAAGTACATAATATTATATAAAAATACTTAAATAACCCTCATACGTATTTTTTATTATATATAATTCAAAGTACCAAGAATGTCAAAAATAAGACAATGACAACTTCTAAAAATATATTAAAATACTTTAATATACTTTTAAGAGAATTCCTAGACATTAATATCTTTGTGACATACTAAGAAAACTAATGATGTAACAATATTACATGAATTCCTATGAATTATATTTTTAAGTAATTATTTTAGTAAATCAACTGGAACTCAAATATAAGGAGTAAAATCAATATCATGACTTTACTCCAGTTATTTGATACATAATGAGAACTCACCTGACATCAGGATGTACTTAGAAATGTCTATTTAAATCATGATTAAATTACTGGGAACATTTACTAAGGATAATTAATTAAATAATACATAAATGGGACAGAATAGTGTTATTCACACGTCCTAATATCTATTATAAAGTAGAATAATTCCCATACCCTGAAGGATTAGATGCTACCCGTGCTATAGCACCAAGAACACATGACAGGCTACCCCTGGTTACCCTGCTAGCCTTAGTTTCCATCCCTTTGAGCCCTTGTACCACTCAGAAGGACAATGTTGGGACTCCAAAAACTAAAAATAAAGAGCTCTTATGAGGATATTGATGGGCAGAGACCCAGTTATATTTATATCCAGACACCATGCCAAGGTAATCAAGTACTTATAAGAGATAATTAAGTGATTTATGGCTAATTCTGATCAATAATATCCGTCCTCAACCTCTTTTTTATCAATCAAAACTGCTCAACAACCTTATAACCCCAGTATACAGGTTTAACCCATCAGTGCATGTCTCAAACAGATACCCAAAGGATTTAATAATATACCAGTGAGTTTTATTATCCTTTCTCTGTCGTGGAAGCTTGGTTACAAGGCCCTGCCACTCCACCGTGTATTTTATATACATATTATCTTTGGGTAAAATATCCTTTAAACTAAAGAGCCCAAAGTAACCAGGACTACGTGTTTTCATACTGAAATCCCTGAAGAGAGGTGTTTAAGATCCCCAATATAATTGTGGCCCCTCTATAAAAATATTTAGTAATAAATTTATTCATATTGATTCAAAACAATAAACCATAACCAAACCACTTAACCTTGCAATAAGCTTAATCCAAATATTTTACGGATTTTTGCTGCATTTATTAAACAATATATTTATTATTTATTCTATCACCTCTGGTAGCTAAAGGATAGCAAGGGTCTTGGCATCCAGGAGGCTGACTTCATAAGCTTATCATTTCCAACAAAACATGATATTGAGAGTGCAATTAGCTATCCTATTTGTACTACAACAATATTCCCCAACTATGACAAATTCTTCAGGGCCTTTGTACCGTGTTTTTTTGGTTTGACAGTGAATAGAACCATGACTCTTGTCTCTGATTTTCAATAAGGGTCAGGACCATCAACATTGAATTTGTGAACCATTGATCAGAAGAGGTCATGATTTGACTACAGAATAAAAGCATCATTTTAGCTGAACTTCTTAAAAAATCACAATGTTTACAAATTGAAAAAAAAAATTTTTTCATTGGTTAATCTTTTTGGCTTATTATGGAAAGCTGAACCATGAGCTTCAAAAAACCCTGCAACAGAAGTGGAGAAAAATAATTGGTGATTCAGTAAGATAAACCAATCTATAGTGAATTTTTAATTTTTGCTCCACTTGCCAATATTCCAGTTTGGTGAAACTGTTGTAGAAAATTAATTGATTAGGAGAATTTGAAAGCTTTGGTTACAAAAATGAGCTCCTGATCTCCCCACAACTTTCTTTGTTGGATATATTCTCATGATAGAGGAGTGTAATCTGGTGTTGGTTTATTTCATTTAATCCACAGGATCTGATTTGTACTGAATAAATTTTGAAATATCTTTTACAGGGTCTTTTTAGACTACAGTATTGCTAAATTTGTCAAATATCCATCTTAACCATTCAAATATCCAAAAGTTCTGGCTGCTACCATTCAAGAAACCTTGTTCAATCTCTTTCCAAATGATGAATGGTCTAGAAGTTTTCAGGAGTGGAATTTGATTTGTTTAATATGCACCTATCACTTTCCTTGAATTGTCTCTTAACTTTTTTATAGGTAGATATAATCCAGACAATTAAATTGCAGCTTTTCCATTGGAAAAGGGTGGAAACAGATTAAAAGAATTTAAAACTATGGCAATTGAGTTTCAGAACCTTCAAGTTATAATCAAAACCCAGGGTTCATGGAGTTATCCATCTTGAACCCATGGGATTTGGCTTTTAATCAATTGTTTAAAAGATGCCCAATATGAATCAATTCCAAAGAGGTTATAAGATAGAGACAGAAATGTCCCCTAGACCTTTGCCTGAAGGTCTGGGGGACACTATATGCATTTAGGATTGAAAAAAGAAAATTGCATGCATATACACACTGTCATTTTGCATGGCTCAAAAACCTGCTTCCAAATCAGATTTAAATCTTGTTCTGCCCATAAATCATCCTCTGGTTCAATCAAAATTATTCATAACAACTCTGGCAGAGATAAAACCAAAACAATATCCCAAACAAAGTATGACTGAAAAATACCCAATTTGAAATTGTTTTGGGTGGAAGTATTCTGAATGAATTCAAGTTGTTTTGAAAACTCAAGCTTTCATTGGTGTTTGATTTTTTGATGTTAAGATGTGTCCTTGATCTAGTTGGATCAAGTGATTCAAAAAATGAGGGTCTAAATATCACCCAAATGTTGATTGCCATTAATCATAACTAAGATTTTTTCCTTTCAACAACACCACTCCAAATAAATACAAAAAAAAATTTTATTGGTTTTGGGATAAAATCTTAATCCAAAAGTCTTTTTGTTTGGTTTGATTCAAGCTGGTTCACCGCTAAAATTTTTTTTAGTTGTTTTATAAAGCCTTGGAACTCAAAATACTGGATTCAAAGAGATCGATTGATGATTTCATACATTGTTTTAGAGAAAAATCAAAAACACAAAGGGCTGGCAACAAAAAGGTGAAAGATAAAATGGGCTTGGGATGAAAATTCAAGTGGATTGAGGTTGTGCAGGGATTGAAAAAGCATTCCACATGTTGAGAGTTGGCTTGGGTTTTTTTTTTTTTTTTTTTTTTTTTTTTTTTTTTTTTTTTTTTTTTTTTTTTTTTTTTTTTTTTTTTGTTTTTTTTTTGTTTTTTTTTTTGTTTTTGTTTTTGTTTTTTTGTTTTTGTTTTTTTGTTTTTGTTTTTGTTTTTGTTTTTGTTTTTGTTTTTGTTTTTGTTTTTGTTCTTGTTTTTGTTTTTGTTTTTGTTTTTGTTTTTGTTCTTGTTTTTGTTTTTGTTTTTGTTTTTGTTCTTGTTCTTGTTCTTGTTCTTGTTCTTTTTCTTGCTATTTTTCTTGTTCTTGTTCTTGTTCTTGTTCTTGTTCTTGTTCTTGTTCTTGTTCTTGTTCTTGTTCTTGTTCTTGTTCTTGTTCTTGTTCTTTTTCTTGTTCTTGTTCTTGTTCTTGTTCTTGTTCTTGTTCTTGTTCTTGTTCTTGTTCTTGTTCTTGCTCTTGTTTTTTTTCTTGTTCTTGTTCTTGTTCTTGTTCTTGTTCTTGCTCTTGTTTTTTTTCTTGTTTTTTTCTTATTTTTTTTTTTTTTTTTTTTTTTTTTTTTTTTTTTTTTTTTTTTTTTTTTTTTTTTTTTTTTTTTTTTTTTTTTTTTTTTTTTTTTTTTTTTTTTTTTTTTTGATAGTTTTCTGTTGGATTATTGCTGTCAATGTTTTTTAGGCTTGTTGAAATTTTTAATAAGTGAGAAAGTTAAAATCAATTTCTGAATTTTTGCATCTGGAAGATATTTTGATAAATGAAAGGTTCCATGAATAATTTTGAATAGAAAGTTTCAAAATAATCTTCCATTCTCAATCAAAGAAGTCCATCTAAGCCCCCATACAGTCTTGTCAATTCTTGAATTGAGTACTTGGTCAGTAAATCTAAAGAACAGGAAAAATTCAAAAACCAGTTAAATATTGGTTGGGCATGATAGAATAAATTCAAGGCAATGTTATGGACACAACCAAAATGATTAGTTTGGATAATTATGCTTCATTGTTTATCATCTTTCTTGTAAATAGGTTTAATCTAATTGAATTGAAATTTGAAGTTAATGCCCTTTGTTAAACCTGGGATGCATGTGCATTGTATCAGGATTAGAACTGAATTCAGTGTTAGTTGGAAAAAAGTTATGCCTGTTTTGGTTTTGAGATATGGCTTTCTTAACCTCCAGTTATACACAAGATTTTTTTTTTCAGTAAAAAAAAAATTACAAGGAGGCACATGTGTGCATGTGCCTTTTTTTTCCCTTGGTGTTTGTTTGAGCATATTTTGTTGAAGGTGGAAATTGATTGATGAGTCAAATTTTCCAACTATCATGTTTTAAAAAATAATACAGTAAGGTAGAAGATACCCCAAAATTCATGTTTCAGAAAGAGAAAAAATGAAGCCATTCTTTTGCATTCAGTATTATTTTTAGTATAGTTGATTTTGGGCAAGAATCATAATAGCAATTCTTTTTAAAAAGATAAGTGAGTTTTAATTTTTTCCATTCATTGGAAAAGCAAATGAGATTGAGGTGGTTTTTTTTGTGGGTTTGGTGATAAAAAGAAAATGAGATTGAGGTGGTTTTTTTTTTTGGGTTTGGTGCTAGTTTGATTCAATGATCAATATTGGTATTCATCAAAGTCATACAGAAAATATTTTGAATTCTATTTGAGTTTTAGAGTATTATTTGATTTGAATTTCCCCTTTTTTTAGACCTTCCAGAATTTTGTTTTTTTATTTTTTTATTTTTTTATTTTTTTATTTTTTTATTTTTTTATTTTTTTATTTTTTTATTTTTTTATTTTTTTATTTTTTTATTTTTTTATTTTTTTTATTTTTTTATTTTTTTATTTTTTTATTTTTTTATTTTTTTATTTTTTTATTTTTTTATTTTTTATTTTATTTTTATTTTTTTACTTTTGTTGGTTTTGAGGAAGGGCTCACCTCATAGTTTGAAAATTAATTAAAATCATCAAATGAAATAAATTAATCTAGTGAATAAATCATCCTGATCCAATGAATAATTTGACACCTTAAAAAAAAAAGAAAAGTCCAAATAAATTCAAATATTATATTTTGAAAATTACTGAGCAAAAACTCTGAAAAGTTTCTGAAAAGAATATTTTTTTCTTTTCATTTTTCAGGCAGAGATTCAACTTTACTCAAAAATAAAGCATAAGGAATTTATGACCTTTTTCATACTTATTTTGTTTCCAAATGGTTTGAGTTCAATTGAATCCATTCCTTTTCAGATTATTTTCAGCCTCTTGAAAGCCAAGGTCCTTCCTAAGTTTTAGCTACCAGAGGTGATAGACCAAAGAATAAATAAATTATTGAAAAATATGCAGCAATGATCCATAAAAATATGGATAAAGCAAATGCAAGTTGATTTTGTTTGGTTATTGGTTTTATTAATAATAAATAGATTAATATATAATTAGAAAGAGTGTCCAAAGTGTTTATACTGGGGATATTTAACACCCCTTCTTCAGGAAATTAACTTTATAATCTGTGCACC
Source organism: Puccinia polysora (assembly GCA_025617555.3). Classification (NCBI taxonomy): domain Eukaryota; kingdom Fungi; phylum Basidiomycota; class Pucciniomycetes; order Pucciniales; family Pucciniaceae; genus Puccinia; species Puccinia polysora. The sequence continues at coordinate 26,914,898 of CM062624.1, forward strand.
TTCTTACTTCAGAACTTTTAATAATAATACCAAGAGGATTTATTACCAAAAGATGAAATATATAAAATATATAATGGAGTGGCTGGGCCTTGTAGCAGAGAAGCCATGGCAGAGAGAGGATATATTGCTTACTGTTTGGGTATTATATTCCTTAGTTAACTACAATTATTTATAATGGACAATTTAAAGCCTGTTTTGGGGGTTAGATGTCTTTTAGCAGCATAAATGTAGTTATAAGTGTTTTGGGACAGAGAACATGTGCAAGGATAAAGCCATAACTAAATTTATCATCTCTTATAAGTAATTGATCACTTTGGAATGGTGTCTGGATGTATGGTATTTCAAGCTGGTCTGGGAACACACCCAAGTCCTGCTTGGGAAAGTGCCCAGTGGGCTTGACTTCTGTATTGCTTTGCACTGTGGATCTTGGCCCACAGCCAAGTTCTGCTCAGCCAAAGCCAAGCTGTTGGCGCCCCCCCTCAATTTCTCCCTCCTCCTTTCTACCTCTCCCTTGCCACCTTCTCAGTTCTAACGGCCAAGGTTCTGGCAGCTAATCAAAAAAGAATTGATCTCTTTGGTAAATGGGACTCCCCTGTAGAGACTCCTGTGGGATTATGTAAATAATTTAGCAAATAGCTTTCTGGAAGTCCTTGAAGGGGAATTTAGTATTGATTCTACTCCTTTAAATTATTAGTAAAAAACAAGAGTGGTTTTGAATTTCCTGCCATTCTAGTACTATAGTAAGTCTGCAAAACAATTCATTTAAATTAATGCCTGATTTCTTTGAGACTAAAAATTTTTCTCAGATAAGACATAGATTAATTATTTATTTTATTGGTATGATTTTTGAAGAATGGAACAGATTTATTGGAATATTGGTTAGTGGTTGATAAGATATGTTTGATCTTAATCAATACCAAAATATTAAAGGGTTCAAGGGTTTATAAAAGGGATGGTTCAGGAGAGGACCCAAGTATGGGTTTACCCACAGGGGGCTGGGTAAAGGAAATTTTGGTAGTTTCTTTTGGTTTCCCTCTCTTTCTTTGTAAGGGTTATTTATTGATTGATGGGTGGTTCTTCTTTCATTTGGTGCTGAATATTTAGGTCACAAAAGAAACCTTATTCAAGAAAATTTTGGTTGGTTTAATTGGTTAAAGATGGGTTATAACTGGCTTGAAATTAATTAGGGGGTATCAAAGTTAACCAAACCCGCCATTTTTTAATGGTGGGTTTCAACCCAAATCCGCCATTTCAAACCCGCCATTAAAAATCAAAAAAATCCACTTATTTCAGATCAGATGTGTCAAAGTTAACCTGAAATAAGTGGGTTTTTTCAAATAAAGTATTTAAATGCATCCACCACCTGTCCGCCTCATACACCCCTGTCTTCCCACCTCCTTCTACCTCCGACCTCATTGGAAAATTTTTTACCCCCACCCTCATCATAAAATTGATTGACCGCTCTCATCACTTTATTTCTCTCATCACTTGATCACTCTCATCCACTTCATTGCTCTCAAAACTTCATCGCTCTGAAAAATTCATCACTCTCATCACTTAACCGCTCTCATCACTTGATCACTCTCATCCACTTTATTGCTCTCAAAACTTCATCACTCTCATCACTTAACCGCTCTCATCACTTGATCACTCTCATCCACTTTATTGCTCTCAAAACTTTACCACTCTCATCACTTTATCGCTCTCATCACTTGCATAGCCCAAACTCTTTCAAATGGCCCCTCAGCAAACCTCCCCCCACAAGTCCAACACATCCAAGAAAACATTGCCAAGGAACTCAACAACAAATAATCCTTCCCCATCAGCTTCCAAGGGCTCAAGTCAGCTCAAGAGAGCTGATCACATCATCCTGGTAAACTGGCTGAAAATTCCCTCCAACTACGATGCCTGCTTTGGATCCAAAAACAAAACACGTGTTGGCCAACCTCAATCCTCTAAGGTCAATGGTTATCTCCTGATGGCAAATGAACTCAAGAAAAAAACAAAAGGTAGGCTGGATCTTTCATCCAAACAGATGAGGGAGCTGTTCAAAAACTATTGAGCCAAGTACAAAAAGGCCCACTCCATGTCTATCTCCACTGGCTTTGGTATCACCGACTTGGACAAAGCCAAAGGAATCAACTCGGTGGTTGATAAGTTGGACTCCATTTGTCCTTTTTATGTTCAAATGGATGAAATCTTTGGAAAGAAGGCCAAAATCACCCCCCTAGCTGCTTTCAATGCCCAACAATCCAATTCCGTTGATGCCAAGGACTTGGCTGGGGATGCTCAGCCTACCAATGGGGACCTTGATCAAACCTTGGCCTTGGAGTGGCCCCCATCTGATGACGAGGAGGATATTCAAACACAATTGGCTCCAATCACTTCTACTTTGGTATTGATTGATCAGTCAATCCCGACCTTGGACCCCTCACTTCCTTCTTTTGATTGCTCTCTTCCTGGGGCAGAACAACTGGAGAACTTGCCCAATGAGGAGGATGTTATTCCTGGATCACCGTTGCCATCAACATTGGCTCAAGTAAGGAACTAAATTGTTTTTGATTCTGTCTGGTTGCTCCTGACTGATTTACATTGTAAAAAAACAGGCTCATCCATTTTTGATTGGCCAAAAACTCAAGCCAATGGGGCCTCCCACATTGCCTTCAAATACTAGTGAGGACTTTCAGACTCAACCCTCCTCTGCCAAGGGTAAGCAAAAGGCCTCCAATTCCATCAATGTCAACCCCAAAAGTCATCAAAAGAGGAGAAACACTTCCAGTTTTTCGGGCTTTGAAGAAATCATGGAGAAGCGAGATTCATGTAAGTTGATTGATTCAATATCCTTGCTTTCAAAATCATGCTCATTGCCATTCCCCTCCAAAAAAAAGTGAAGTCACAAATTGAATCAGATAAACTTCAGTTTGAAAAGCAAAAGTGGGATCGCCAACTGGCCATGGATGGTCAAAAGCAGCAAGCCGAGACTTTGGCTAATCAACTAAAATTGGATGCTGAGTGGAGGTTGAAACAAGCTGAGCTAGAGTTTCAAAAAGAGGAAAAGGAGAAGGATTGGCAGCAAGTGCAACTGGAAAAGGAGAGGGAACAACGGGCAAACAAAAAAAAGGATAAGGTATCAGTAGCTTTGGCTTGCATTGGCAGTGGTAGATTGGTAGAAGAAATACAGCAGATTACTCAAATGCTGGGCTTGTAAATATATTTGCATGGATGAAAGAAAAACAAATTATTTTTTACTACAACAATGTTTGAGAGCATTCTTAACCCCACCAATATACAGATCTTTTTTGTTTTTATTGATATTTTTTTCTCTAGAGTAAATTTGGCCGTTTTTCATGTCCCTACAAGTGCTCTGAGTTTTTTTATTAATTTGGAGTGACATGGCCATTCTGGTATGGGTTGCTGTGTCCACAGCTGGAAAGGTACAGTGCTTGTACTTGTTAGCCGCCCAAACCATTTTGACTATACCTTTTTGCTTGAAATCAATTCCAAAGCCAAGGTCAGGAAAAAAAAATTGACCGTCCAAAACTTGATATTCATGCGTATCTTCAATAAGTCAACCATTTGATTTTTTGGTTGGGACCACAAGTAAAAAGGAATAGCCAGAGATGTTGCCTTTGTCAATATGAGGAGAATTGTAAAAAGAATCCAAGGTGAAATTGAGGTGTGGGGAGAAATCAAAAGGTGTAGGCTTGGAACCAAATTCCAACGAAGAGAAAGAGGGGATGTTGCTGTCCTTCATGGTATCACGGTTTGATTCAAAGGCAAGTTTGGCAAAATTATGAAAAATTTGTCCTAAAATTCGGGATACTTTGTCTGCCTTCAAGTTGAGGACAGCATACTCTTGAGGAGAAGATCTAATAGATGATTTCTTCACATAACGTCCGAATAACTCCAAAGGGTTCATCGATTTTTGCCAACCAATTGCCCACATTTTTCCACCCCAAGATCTTGAGGGACCAACTGGGTTGACAAATTTTTTTGAACTGTGAAGGAATGTCGTCACAAAGTTGATATCTTTCTTATCTTGCTCAGATAGTCGATCCAAAGGCACAAATTCAATGACGGCAACAAGAGCATGGTGATCAGATTGGTCGAGAACAATAACTTTTCCATGGTGGAAGAAGTGGAAAGCCCCAATTGTCTGTTTTGCTTGCTTAAATTCTTCCTGGGTGGGTTTTTGAGGGTTGTTTTTCTTTTCAGCCATGATAGCAGGGTATAGATCCAAAGGGCATAGCTTTCGTCTAGACCAGGCAAACTTTTCCTTGATCAAGTTGTCAGTCACTTCCAAAGAAATTTCCGAATCCCTCATTTGAGCCCTCCTTTTTCTACGATTCCTCTGCTTGCCACCTCTCTTTATGTTTTTCATACCATCTCCTTCCATCTTTCTCCCTCCCAGGCACTTGCTGCACCCAAGGTGAGGATCAAGGTGAAATTTGAATGGATGTATAACATTTTGAGTCCGGTTGGCATTGAAGGAATTGATATCAAAAAAGGGGTTGGACAAACGAAAAGACTGGTCAAACAAATAAAAAAAAAATGTCAGCAACGATCTCATTATGGAAACGGTGGGATTAAAAAAATCAAAAAGAGATGAAAATCAAAGATTCCTCTGCTTGCCACCTCTCTTCATGTTTTTCATACCATCTCCTTCCATCTTTCTCCCTCCCAGGCACTTGCTGCACCCAAGGTGAGGATCAAGGTGAAATTTGGATGAATGTATAACATTTTGAGTTTGGTGGCCAGTGAAGGAATTGATAGATATCAAAAGAATAGAATTAGATGGGGAGGAGTGGTAATGATGAGGAGCCGCAGCCGGCATCATACTAGGCAAACCAGACTGTCCCAGGACGTAGCTTGGTTGGCGTAAGACTTGAACAATTGTGTTCTGGCCAAGCTCGAAAACCTAAAAAAAAAAAAAAAAAAAAAAACCAAACGGGAAGTCAGTTCCTGTAGCCTACAAAAACCCTGCATTGATTGGCCCAAACGATTGGCCAATCAATCGCGAATCAATTGCTTGATTGATTCGCAATTGATCAAGCAAGCAATTGCCAATTGATTGCCCGATCGATTGCGAATTGATTGCCCGATCAATTGCGAATCGATTGGGCAATCAATTGGAAATCGATTGGCAATCAATCGGGCAATCGATTGGCAATCAATCGGGCAATTGATTGGCAATCAATCGGGCAATTGATTTGCAAAACCAATGCAACCAGGAAAGCCTTCTGTCTCCATTACTTGAGATACCTCCTTGCATTCTTCTTTGGTTGGCCATGAAAGGACCGAGCGACGGAAAGATAGGATAGCAATCATGACTCTTTTGGTGTATAAGTCAATGCTTCCGTAACTGACTGAGAATAGATTTTCCAATCGATGGATTGCTGCTCCATTTCCATTTGACCCCAATCTACAAAGAGCAACGGAAAGTTGGATGGCTGGATCGCGTTGAGGATTGCGAGAATTGTTCTGGAAGATGTGGTGGTCTTCAATCATTGCCAAAAGTTTCATGAAAGAAGGCAACAAAGTTCAGAACAGTTGCTGGAAGCTTAAGTCAGGGATGAGATGAAGCTTTTGCCTTTCATACATAGGGTTATGGAGAGTGTGTATTCTTGGAACCATGTATTGCTTTGCCAACAGAGAATTCAAAGCTAACCAAGTTGATTCCAAATTGGAGTCTGAATCAGAGTCTGAATGGGAGTCAAACAGTAGCAAAAGTTCAGTCAGCTTTTTTGCGTTTTCAACTTGCTGGCGGGATGTTTGATTGGACATGTTGAGAAAGGTGGTGAGTGATGTGGGGTGATGAGATGATGATGGGATTTGTGTGACGATGGGTATGTGAAGGTATGTGAAAAACAATAGAGATGTGTGTGATGCAATGGATATGGGACCGGTATGGATTTGCTGATGTGGATGGGTGTTTTTGATGTGATGGATGGTGGATGGATGATGATGCATAAATGGCGGTTTTAATGGCGTGTTTGATGATTGAAATCTCCCATTTTCATGAAAAACGCCATTTTGAAATACACCAGTTAGGGGGTATGTGTATTTCAGAAACCCGCCATTAAAAATGGCAGGTTTTGTCAAAAAAAATGGCGGGTTTCTAATGGCGGGCTTGCTAACTTTGATACTCCCTATTGTTTCCTTTATAATTGGTTCACTGATGATATTTATCTGGGTAGTTACCACAGATTACTACTAATAGGTTGATGGGCCAGATGGCCTGAGATGAATGATGGGGTGAGTGATATGCCAGATGGCATGAGGATACAACTTGGATAGGGCAGAGAGGCCCTCCTAAAATGGATTAATACTGCCTCAGGGGGTGCTCAAGGCTGACCCTTAAGGTTCTCCCTGTTCTGGTGAGGAACAGTGAGATAAAGTTACATGAGGCATTTCTACTGGTTGGAAAAGCTTTTACAGTCACTTGAGGCATTTCTGCTGGTTTGGAAAAGCTTGTGCAGGGTTTTCATGCATGCACAGCCCTGCATAAATTGATGTGTAGTTCAGATAAGATATATTTCTGTGATTTACTGGTGGTTTGTTTAGTGCTAATTGATTCTACCTACATGTATTTCTGTGCAATACTGGTGGTTTTTTTGGTTCTGGTTAAGACTGGTCTCACTTCTTTTTGCATATATTTCTCCTGTATACTTCTGCACAGCCTCCTACCTATATTGTTCCTTTATTGATCCTGCACAGCCTCTTGTATATATTGTTCCTGTATTGCTTCTTCACAGCCTTCTGTATGTATACTTGAATTTTATTTGGTTCTGCTTGAGACTGGTATCACTTCCTCCTGCATATATTGTTCCAGTATTTCTCCTGCAAAGCCTCCTGTATGTATATTTGCATGTTTGTTTGGTTCAGGTGACCATATCTGACTTTCTGTACTGCCTCCTGTACCTGTATTGCTGTATTCTGGCTGAGGTGAGAGGGTTGGTGTATGGTCCTGGTGTTGAGGGTAAGCTGCCACTGGTGTGTACTTGAGGGTCTACTAGCTATGCCTTATGTTTTCCACAGAGCTGTGACACCTGGTTGGGTATGAGTTTTGCCACAGTTGAAGGTTTCTTGGGCTGTATTTTCTAACCCATGAGAGATAGGGGGATACTTTGGCTGAGTTACTATAGGTTTTTTCTAATGTAGAATCCATTTCCAAGGTTTATTTGAGGGTTTGAGTTGTTTTTATACTATAAAAGTGATTCTGATGGATATAGGACATGTTTGGTCTACCACACCACCAATATTGAAGTCAAAGGCATGCCCTTCATTGCCCCTGTTGGTGTTGACAGTCTTTTACCCCTTCTGTTTTCTTGGCAATGGTGATTGATCACCTATTTTTATTTTTGTGGAAAAATCTTCCAGTTGTTTTTTCTAATTGAATAAGTTGTAAATAGTATTTATGTAAAATTTTATTGAAGAAAAGAAAAGAAAAAAAATGCCCCCAATCATCAAGTTGGCGGGCGTGGCCAATTGGCTTGGGAATTGGCCAAGCCAAACTTTGGCCCAACCCACCAAAAATTGGGTGTGTGCCAAGTTTCCCTAGTTATGTGCCAAGCAGGCTTTAGAGGGTGCCTTGGGGGCTTTAGGGGGTTCCCAGTGCGCTTTAGAAAAAAGCAGCCTATTTGGGTGGGTGCCCAAACAAGCTTGAAATACAATATATGTAACTGGGTCTGGGGTCAAAACATCATAAAAAGGTGTCCTTATTTATACATTTTGGGTCCCAGTCTGTCCCTCTGAGGGCAATGGTAGCCAAAGGGGGAGGGTTCTAAGGCTATAAGTTTATCCAGTGGGGTTCCAGCATGTATTCTTGGTGCTGTAGCACTGGTGGAAGGTAGAACATCATGGTATGGGAACTATTTGCAATAATAGTTTCACATATTGGTGGAAAAGGCACAGTTATTCTCATGAGGTCACTTTTGTCAATAATGGCATGGGAGATCCATAGAGTTGATGGAATATTCTTATTTTTGGAGGTTCTACAGACATTTTGATGTCATAGAAGTCTGGGTTATGTAACTTTTGGTAGGAATTAATTCCCTGTAAAGTTGCTATTGGTTAATTTTCAAAATCCAAATTATTAATGAAAATGCTTCCTCTGGGAAACTAAGTAGAATTTTTGAATATCCAGCTTCCTTGGAATTTCAAGGAAATTTTTGGTGTCCTGATGTTTTGATATATGTCACTTTAAGTGAGGTAATCAGGTCTCCAAATTTATTAATAGTCCTTTTTTGAAATTTTAAGCCTTTTATTTATTCAATTTATTAAAATATGTAAAATGGTCTTTTTATGTATTTTTAATTGAGTTATTTACCTTTTTTTTCACATTCTACCCGCAGAGATATTTTTAAATACACTGTATAGCACCGTCAGGGTATTAGCCTGTTTGACGGGTGCCTCAATTCTGTTGTAGCTTATTTTGATTTCTGTCCGTGGTTTAGTCCCACAGCTGAGTGTCAGAAGTCGCGCGCAGGTATGTAGATAACTTTCAGCTCCCCAATACCAGGAAACTTGCAGTACTTTGCTACAGGGAGAAATAAAAATACTTGAGTAATAATGATAATAATATTACAAAGATAAACATTTAAAAAGCTCAAATAATAAATATTTCAAGAGCTGGTTCAAGGTTTAATTGGTTTTGTTAAAAAGGTTTTTAATTTGTTATAATAAGAGGGGCCACAGTATTATAACACTGGGGATCTTTCCAGACAGACAACCTCTCTTCAAGGGGCGTTTTTAGGAAGTTTAAGAACCTTGGAATGAATAATGGTTGCCTTTTAAGGACTTATCCACTGATATGGCAGGGCAAGACAGAAAAATTGCCAAGGCAGGAAGGGGAAAACTCACTCTGAGTCAATAATCCACAGAAAAGACTGCAAAGATTCAGGTAAAGGGTTTCAGGGCAGATGGGGTTGATTTCCCAACTAAACTTTAATAAATCAGGTCACTTGGTTTTGGGAAATAATAATAATACTGCAGAAAAAGTCTTGAATCACTTGCTTATCTCTTTATAATCACTTTATTAACAATGACACAGCGTCTTATTTATAATAAGAAATTCCTGGAAAAACTGATGGGGAATAATGGATCAAAAGAGGTATGTATAAATACCTTTTGGGGTGATGATGAGCTTCTCATGGCACATAGAGAGGGTTCTGCTCATGGGCTGAGGCTAATAACCAATTCAGAGCAGGTTTAAGACGTCCAATTGGTGCTGTCAATCAGCTGTCCTCAGATCTGCTGAATTTCTGTGCTATTTTAGCCACAGGATCTTTTAATCTTTTAATGGCATAATTCTGATCATTCTGCACGTATCCTTCATTTTTACTATTCATATTGGTTTAGAACAGACAGATGTGAAGATTCATTGATTTTCCATCATCTGATGAGCACATAGGTAATTTTAAATCATTTTTACAGCCACTCCTTGTAGTTTTTTTGTGGTCTTCAAAGATTAGGATCTGTCTGTTTTGTGGTAAACTTCAATAATTGATTTATTATTCAAAATCCTTTGAAATTAATCATATAATATTTTTATTTATTTTCAAGGTTTTGAGATCATTTGTAATGCATATGTCACACTATGACATATTACAGGTAAATCATACTAGGTTGTAGCTCCTATGAGTGGCACCTGCTGTCAGATTTTTTACAACAGATCCTGATGCTGTGGAGACTGCTTTGGGATTGGGTCAAGTTTAGCAAATAGCTTTCTGGCAGTCACTTGAGGGGGAATTTATTACTGCAACTACTGATATGATAGAGGAATACTAAGGGTGGTTTTTAATTGCCTGTCCCTCTAAGTACTATAGTAGTCTCACAACAATAAAAGAAAAGAGATTGCTGGCTGATTTTCAGATAGAGTTGCTACTACAGTAGTCTCTATCAGAGCTAGGATAAAATGTTTCAAGCTTGATAGGAAGAAATGGTTGAACCAATGAGTGACTTGGAGGATAGAAGCTGAGTAAGGGAAGAATCCTTTATCCAGTCTTAATCCCTTATGTATTTTATCTTGTTTTATTGGTTACTGATTGATACTAATTTGATGTTACAGGTTATGACTGAATAAGGTTGAAATGGTTGAGACTATACTTGATAACTGATGGTGATGGAGGTCAATGATGATAGGTGATGATGATGGTTTATGATGGTCAAGGTAGGTAATGATGATGGATGATGATGATGTTGTATGGAAATGATGATGGTTGATGAGGCTCAAGGTAGGTGATTATGATGATGGATGATGATGTTATATGGTGATGATAATGGTTGATGAGGTCCAAGGTAGGTGATGATGATGATGGATGATGATGATGATGGATGGTGATGATGATGGATAGTGATGATGATGATGATGATGATGGTCAAGTTAGGTGATGATGATGATGGATGATGATGATGTTGATGGATGGTGATGGTGATGGATGGTGATGATGATTGATGCTGGTCAAGGTATGTGGTGATGTTTGGTGATGTTCAAGTTATGGGGACATGGTGATGATGTTCAAAGGTATGGGGTATTGGGTAAATAATGGTGGTGGTGGATGGTCAAAAGTATGGGTTATTGGGTTGAGTCATGGTTCAAAGTATGTGTTGATGATGGTGAATGGTCCAGGGTAATGGAGGTGATTGATGATGATGATGATGGTGATGGTGATGGTGATTGTATGGGATATAAGATTGGTGATGGTCACAGTATGGGTTATGGGATAACAGATGAGGATGTTAAAAGTATGGGTTGAGGGTGCCTAGGAGGCATGGTGATCCCTGGAGGGAAGGATGGGGGGATCTGATGGGACCTGTATGGGGGAGAGAGGCCCTCTATTTATAGAAAATCCTGCCCTCAGGGCTGCCCCTGAGGGTCTCCCTGGTACAGTGAATACAGTTCATGAGGCATTTTGGATGGTCAGAGGAGGAGGCTGTGCAGGATCTACATGCATTTACACCCTTACATGAATTTCTGTGCTGCATTGATACCGGTCCCCCTTGCATAGATTATTTCTATATAGTGGTGGTTGGTGATTTGTTTGGTCCTTCATGCAGTGCCTTGCATATATTTCTTCTGTATAAATCTGCAGGTTTGTTTCTGCATGCAGTGACTTGCATATATTTCTTCTGTATAATTCCGCATTTTTGTTTGGTGCTGCATGCAGGTTCTTGCATATATTAATTATATACATTGCTGCAGGTTTTTTTGGTGCTGCATGCAGGGTATTGCATATATTGCTGTGTATACAGGTGTGGTGATTTGTTTGGTGCTGTATGGAATGCAATACATGGTTTATGTACTTGAAGGCATCCAGGTTATGTCCGCAAACTTTCACTGATCTGTGACACCTGGTAGTGGGATGGGTAAGCCAGGGTTGATTTGGTCTGGATCTTCTAAACCATCAGAGATAGAGGGGTACTTTGGCTGAGTGACTAGGGGTTATTTTTGGTGTAGAATCCAATTTTGAGGTCTTTTTGATGATTGGAGCTGTCCTTACACTAGAAAAGTGAGTCTGATGGCTATAGGTTAGGTTTTGGAGCACCACATCCCCCCCAAATTAATGCTGTCTGCAACATTCCTGCCTATAGACATCAGGCTCTCTTTTCAACAACTATGGATCCTTCTTCTTCTCTTGATCCAAAATTAAATAATTATATATAAATTAAGAGTAAAAAAAAGCCCAGAGGTGAAAGGAATCTTGGGCAATCCAGTTGGCCCTGTTGACTATCTTGATGATTTATCTTCAAACCTTCCTCTCTTCATTCATTCTTGATTTATCCATGTAATGATTCCAAGCATAGTTGATCCCTTCCATTGTTCTAGATTGATGATTTTTTTTGTTATCCTTGGAAAAAGGCAGTTTTTGAATTCTTCTTCAAACTTCCTTTCCCTTCTCAATATCCATCAATGATATGGTACCTCCTGGACAAGGACAAATACCCCAACAAACTTTTTCTTAAACTTTTAACTTTATTCCTAATCTTTACCAATTTTTATAACTTGATTCCCTGTTTTCATCTATTCCAACTTGATAAATTCCTTTTCCTTGGTATAAGCACTATAAAATCTTCAGTCTGAATCTTTTGGTTGAAGATAAATTATCCCTTGTTGCTTGCTACTTTGACAATTCTTGAAATCTCAAATTGTATCCAACCCAGAGTTAAACCAATGTTGTTGTCTTTAGTTCTTTCCTTATTCGTAGTATTCAATGCCCCTTGTTTCAAATTTAAACATTAATAATCTCCTTGATTTATGTCAGCTCTCTGATACCAGGAACCTTGCAGTCCTTTAGCTACAGAGAGTGATAAAAATACTGGAATAATAATAATGATAATTATTCCAAAAATAAATGCTTAGAGGCTCAAATAATTAATAAAATAAGAGCAGTTGCAAGTTTTAATTGGTTTGGTAATAAAAGGTTTTCAATATGTATATAAAAGGGTGGCCACAGTATTATACTACTGGGGGGATTTACAGACAAAGCAACCTCTCTTCAAGGGGCCTCCTTAGGAAGTTTAAGAACCTTGGAATGAAGATGGGTGCCTTAGAAAGGGCTTATTCCACTAATGGCTGGTCATAACAGCACACTGGCCTAGACAGGAAGGGAAACACTAACTCTGAGCACTTTACCACAAAAATCCTGCAATAATAGGAAGGGTTTCAGAGCAGATGGGGTGGATTGCCTGACTATACTTCAAGGGTTGATTGGTTTTAAGAAATGAATAATAATACTACAGACTTGGTCATAAATCACTTGCTTAGACTCTTCATAAGCACTTGACTAACAAAGACACATTGTCTGATTGATAAAAATAATTCCTGGTAAACTGATGATGGAATAATGGATCCAAAGAGGTCTGTATAAATACCTTTTTGGGGTGATTTTGAGCTTCTCAGGGCGCATAGAGAGTGTTCTGCTCATGGGCTGAGGCTGGCAAGCCAGTCAGAGCAAAATTGGCACTTCCACTTGGTGCTGTTAATCAGCTGACCTTAGATCTGCTGGATTTCTGTACTATTTTATCCACAGGATCTGTTAATCAATTATGGAGTAAATTTGATCATTCTGCACTCATCCTTCATTTGTACTAATAGTATTGCTTTAAAGTGAACAAATGTGGACGTTTAGTGATTGTCCATCATCTGCTGATTACGTAGATAGCTTTTTATAATTTTTATGAACACTCCTTGTAGTGTTTTGTGGTCTTCAAAGATCAGAGTCAATGATTTATATGGTAATCCTTGATCTTTAATTTATTAATAAAAATGTTCTAAACTTAATTTTTATTAATTTTAATTAAGTTTTGATCTTTTTAGATTATTAATAATGCATATGTCAACTTGTTACATATGCCAGGCAACCCTAATTAGGTTTTAGCTCTTCTGAGCAGTACCTGGTTGTCAGATTAGTCACAACAGATCCAGATGCCGGGATCAGTCAGTTCAGATGCGGGCGGGGTGGGATCCGCTGCGTGCGTGGTAGAATTAGCTGCACGCGGGCCTCTAGTACGAGGGAAACTGCTACTATGAGTACATAGGGATATGTAATGATGCGGGGCTGCGCGCGGGAATTGTGACATAACACATCTCCACATGTAACTCCTAAAATATACACAACACCTCAATTCTGAGTGAATTTTAGATGTAAAACCTATACGTGAAAACATGTGTGAAATGTTCAAATGGCAAAAAGGTGCCATACTGGTGTTTTAATTTTTAGTACTTTTCTTTTTAATTATTTTAAAAATGTAAAGACTTGGATTTCAAGGGTGGGGTAAGTGAGTGACCCTACCTAAATTTGGGTCAGGAATCCATTTCTTCAATAATATTTATAGATTTCTCACTCCTTCTTTTTGTTAATTTAGATATTCTTATTTTTATAGTTTTGTGTTGCTATGGCAGGTTTCTCTGTAGATAGTAGCAAGCTGACAATTCATTTATATTATTTATAGTTTTATGTCACATATTTTTTTGTGTGGGCAGTTTAAGGTCTTACCAAGGACCACAATGGTTTTCTTTTTCTTATATTATTTATTTATTTTTCTCATCTTTTTCCTTTCATTGTAATTGTTCTTAAGTGTAGGCATTTCCCGGTCTTACCAAGGACCAAATGATGGAATGATGGTTTTCTTTATGTCCCTCTTCTTTTTGTGTATCATTATTAGGGTGATGTTAAATTCACAGCTCCATTTGTGTGGGCGCCGTGTACATGGCTCCAGTTGTGTGGGAGCTGTGTACACGGATCCAGGCATGTGGGAGCCATGTAGGGCCCCGCACAGCCTGTGGTATTTGTGTAGGGCCCCTCAGAGCGTGGGGGCCCAAATACTACTCCATATAATTTATAATTTATAATTTATTATTTACTATTATTTATTATTATTTATTGTTATTTATCATTATTTATCATTATTTATTATTATTATTTATTATTATTTATTATTATTTATCATTATTTATCATTATTTATTATTATTTAATATTATTTAATATTATTTATTATTATTTATTATTATTTATTACTATGTATTATTATTTATTATTTTTTATTATTATTTATTATTGTTTATTAGTATTTATTATTATTTATTACTATGTATTATTATTTATTACTATGTATTATTATTTATTATTATGTATCATTATTTATTATTATTTAATATTATTTAATATTATTTAATATTATTTATTATTATTTATTACTATGTATTATTATTTATTATTATTTATTATTGTTTATTGGTATTTATTATTATTTATTACTATGTATTATTATTTATTACTATGTATTATTATTTATTATTATGTATTATTATGTATTATTATTTATTATTATTTATTATTATTTATTATTATTTTTTATTTTTTATTATTATTATTTATTATTATTTATTAACTATTCATTATTCATTATTCATTATTTATTATTTATTATTTATTATTTATTATTTATTATTTATTATTTATTATTTATTATTTATTATTTATTATTTATTATTTATTATTTATTATTTATTATTTATTATTTATTATTTATTATTTATTATTTATTATTTATTATTTATTATTTATTATTTATTATTTATTATTTATTACTAATTATTTATTATTTATTATTTATTATTTATTATTTATTATTTATTATTTATTATTTATTATTTATTATTTATTATTTATTATTTATTATTTATTATTTATTATTTATCATTTATTATTTATTATTTATTATTTATTATTTATTATTTATTATTTATTATTTATTATTTATTATTTATTATTTATTATTTATTATTTATTATTTATTATTTATTATTTATTATTTATTATTTATTATTTATTATTTATTATTTATTATTTATTATTTATTATTTATTATTTATTATTTATTATTTATGATTTATTATTTATTATTTATTATTTATTATTTATTATTTATTATTTATTATTTGTTATTTATTATTTATTATTTATTATTTATTATTTATTATTTATTGATTATTAATTATTATTTATTATTTATCATTTATTATTTATCATTTATCATTTATTATTTATTATTTATTATTTATTATTTATTATTTATTATTTATTTTTTATTTTTTATTATTTATTATTTATTATTTATTATTTACTATTTATTATTTATTATTTATTATTCATTATTCATTATTCATTATTCATTATTTATTATTTATTATTTATCATTTATCATTTATCATTTATCATTTATTATTTATTATTTGTTATTTATTATTTACTATTTATTATTTATTATTTATTATTTATCATTTATCATTTATTATTTATTATTTATTATTCATTATTTATTATTTATCATTTATTATTTATTATTTATTATTTATTATTTATTATTTATTATTTATTATTTATTATTTATTATTTATTATTTATTATTTATTATTTATTATTTATTATTTATTATTTATTATTTATTATTTATTATTTATTATTTATTATTTATTATTTATTATTTATTATTTATTATTTATTATTTATTATTTATTATTTATTATTTATTATTTATTATTTATTATTTATTATTTATTATTTATTATTTATTATTTATTATTTATTATTTATTATTTATTATTTATTATTTATTATTTATTATTTATTATTTATTATTTATTATTTATTATTTATTATTTATTATTTATTATTTATTATTTATTATTTATTATTTATTATTTATTATTTATTATTTATTATTTATTATTTATTATTTATTATTTATTATTTATTATTTATTATTTATTATTTATTATTTATTATTTATTATTTATTATTTATTATTTATTATTTATTATTTATTATTTATTATTTATTATTTATTATTTATTATTTATTATTTATTATTTATTATTTATTATTTATTATTTATTATTTATTATTTATTATTTATTATTTATTATTTATTATTTATTATTTATTATTTATTATTTATTATTTATTATTTATTATTTATTATTTATTATTTATTATTTATTATTTATTATTTATTATTTATTATTTATTATTTATTATTTATTATTTATTATTTATTATTTATTATTTATTATTTATTATTTATTATTTATTATTTATTATTTATTATTTATTATTTATTATTTATTATTTATTATTTATTATTTATTATTTATTATTTATTATTTATTATTTATTATTTATTATTTATTATTTATTATTTATTATTTATTATTTATTATTTATTATTTATTATTTATTATTTATTATTTATTATTTATTATTTATTATTTATTATTTATTATTTATTATTTATTATTTATTATTTATTATTTATTATTTATTATTTATTATTTATTATTTATTATTTATTATTTATTATTTATTATTTATTATTTATTATTTATTATTTATTATTTATTATTTATTATTTATTATTTATTATTTATTATTTATTATTTATTTTTTATTATTTATTATTTATTATTTATTATTTATTATTTATTATTTATTATTTATTATTTATTATTTATTATTTATTATTTATTATTTATTATTTATTATTTATTATTTATTATTTATTATTTATTATTTATTATTTATTATTTATTATTTATTATTTATTATTTATTATTTATTATTTATTATTTATTATTTATTATTTATTATTTATTATTTATTATTTATTATTTATTATTTATTATTTATTATTTATTATTTATTATTTATTATTTATTATTTATTATTTATTATTTATTATTTATTATTTATTATTTATTATTTATTATTTATTATTTATTATTTATTATTTATTATTTATTATTTATTATTTATTATTTATTATTTATTATTTATTATTTATTATTTATTATTTATTATTTATTATTTATTATTTATTATTTATTATTTATTATTTATTATTTATTATTTATTATTTATTATTTATTATTTATTATTTATTATTTATTATTTATTATTTATTATTTATTATTTATTATTTATTATTTATTATTTATTATTTATTATTTATTATTTATTATTTATTATTTATTATTTATTATTTATTATTTATTATTTATTATTTATTATTTATTATTTATTATTTATTATTTATTATTTATTATTTATTATTTATTATTTATTATTTATTATTTATTATTTATTATTTATTATTTATTATTTATTATTTATTATTTATTATTTATTATTTATTATTTATTATTTATTATTTATTATTTATTATTTATTACTTATTATTTATTATTTATTATTTATTATTTATTATATATATACATATATATATGTATATTTATATACATATATATATTTCTTTATATTTCTTTATTTCTTTATTTATTTCTTTATTTATCATTTATTTATTTACTATTATATGATTCCAAATTTCGGGAGGCATGAAATTTTCCTAGTTTAAATGCAAGAGGTGCATAAAAAAATTTGTAAATGAATACAAAACCAAGGGCATTGACGCTGGGTGGGGTGCATGAATTTTCTCAATCTTGCTATATAATTAGGTTTATTTATTTATTTATTGGTTTATTTATAGGCAATTTTAAATTTGCGTTTTTTATTTCTGTATTTTTTTTATATTTGTTATTTATTTATAGAATTAATTGATTAATTGATCAATTAATTAATTTTTCATGTTTAATTTATTCATTTATTTATTTTATTTGTTTATGTATTTCTAATTGAGTTTTTTTGTTCACAACTTATTGATTTTTGAACCTCTGTTCACAACTCATATGGGTCATCAAAAATCTGTGTTCAACGCCCGGGTTTCAAATATAACATTTTCCTAGGAATAATGATGATAAGAAAATGGCATTATTTTTTTCATACCCCCAATCCTTAAAATCTTCTGCCTTTGATGTTGTTGCAACATCCCGCATACACATAGGCTCCCTTCAATTCATGTGGTTTTTTGAAGTTTCCAAAAAAAAAAAAAATGGCATTGAAGGGGATTCAAAAAAACCTCCAAAGATACTTTTCAGAATTTTTTGAATATTTTAAGGCCTTCAAAATTTGGTTAAAAAATTCAGAAATGCAAACTAAAAAAACTTAATGTCACAAATCTTCTCCCACTTTTTTGAAGATTTTTTCCCTGATTTTTTTTTATGAAATCTAAAGAGACCTGAAGTTTCTGAATAAATTGGGAAATTTGAATATCAATTTATTGGATTTTTAGTACTTATTTTTCCAGCCAAAAAATGGGATTGACAAAGAAAAAATGTTTTCTTCAACTTTTTTTCCACAACTTCCTTAATCATTTTCCATTTTTCAAGCTTGCATTATTTTAGTGGTGTCAGCCTCCTGGATGCCAAGATCCTTGCTATCCTTTAGCTACCAGAGGTGATAGAATAAATAATAAATATATTATTCAATAAATGCAGAAAAAATCTGTAAAATGTTTGGATAAAGCTTATTGAAAGGTTAATTGGTTTGGATATGGTTTATTGTTATAAATCATAATAGCTAAATTTATTATTCAATATTTTTATAGAGGGGCCACAATTATATTGGGGATCTTTAACAGCTCTCTTCAGGGAATTTAGTATGAAAACATGTAGGCCTGGTTACTTTGGAACCTTTAGTTTAAAGGATATTTTTCCCAAAGATAATATGTATATAAAATAAGCAGTGGTGTGGTAGGGCTTTGTAACCAAGCTGCGACAACAGAGAAAGGATAATAAGACTCATTGGTATATTATTAAATTCTTTGGGTACCTGTTTGGGATGTTCACTGGAGGTTAAACCTGTATACTGGGGTTATAAGGTTGTTCAGCAGTTTAAATTGATAAAAAAGGGTTGAGGATGGATATTATCAATCAGACTGAAGCCATAAATCACTTAATCACTTGCTAATCTCTTATAAGTATTTGATTATCTTGGCATGGTTTCTGGAGGTAAATATAACTGGGTCTCTGGGTATCAATATCCTCAAAAGAGCTCCTTCTTTATAGCTTTTGGAGTCCCAATATTGTCCTTCTGAGGGGTACAGGGGCTCAAAGGGACGGACAATGAGGCTAGCAGGGTACCCAGTGGTAGCCTGTCACGTGTTCTTGGTGCTGTAACACGGGTAGCATCTAATTCAACAGGGTATGGGAATTATTTTACTTTATAATTGATGTTTGGACGTGTGAATAACACTAATCTGTCCTTTTTATTTATTATTTAATTAATTATCCCTAGTAAATGTTCCCAGTAAGTTAATAATTATTTTAATAGAAATTCCTGCGGATTTTATGATGTCAGGGGAGTTTTCATTATGTCTTAAATAATTGGAGTAAATTCATGATATTGGTTTTAATCCTTCTTTTCGGAATTCAGTTGATTTACTAAAAAAATTACTTAAAAATGTAAGTCATGGGTATTCATGTAATATTTTTACATCATAAGTTTTATGAGTATGTCACAACAATTTTGATGTCTAGAAATGTTCATAATAGTATATTAAAGTATTTTAATATATTTTTAGAAGTAGTCATTATCTTATTTTCGACATTTTTGGTACTTTGAATTATATTTAATAAAAAATAGGTATAAAGTTTATTTAAGTATTTTTATATACTTTTATGTATTTTTAGAACATCTTCTATCCATGGGAACATTTATTACATATGTAGAATGTTCCTGTCTAGGTTGTAGCATTTTTAAGCAGTACCTAGGTTTCTCAGGCCGCCTGTCACTTTGTCAACCTGTAGTATTGCGGCTGCGTACTTGTCAGAGGCCCAGGGCTGCGTACACGGCTTTGACAGAGTGACAGAGCTGTAGCTCAGATGTGCGCAAGTGTGTTGGCTGCTGCGGCTGCATGCGGAAATTGTGACAGAACACATTTCCGTCTGTAACTCCTAAAATATACACAACACCTCAATTCTGACTGAATTTCAGGTGTGAAACCTATACGTGACAATACATGTGAAATATTTAATTGGCCAAAAACTTCAATAGTGGTGCTGTGGTATTTTGGTCTTTCTTTCTTTAATTATTTAAAAATATAAGGAGTTGGATTTCAAGGGTGGGGTCAGTGAGTGACCCTACCTAATTTTGGGCGGAGAATCCATTTTTGAAATAATATTTATGTTTCTCCTACTCCTTCTTAGCTTGATTTTATTATTATTATTTTTATGTTATTTCTGTTACTTTTGCAGCTTGCTCTGCAATAGTAGCAAGCTGACAAGTGGTCATTGAAAATGGGGAAAGAAAAATATTTTTTCATTTTTAGGATGAATAATTTACCTCCAAATGATTGATGAAAAATCAAAATAACAGAAATTTTCTTTTTTTGGGTTGTGTTTTTGAACCATATATGATACTATTTTAATTCTTTTTAGTTCTTCAAGATTTTGAAAAGCACTTCAAACAAAAAAGAAATGTTTTTTTCTTACTTTTTGCACCTTGTTTTAGCCCTCAAATAGGGTGTATCACAGTTAGCAAATCTGAAATTATAAACCTGCCATTTTCTCTTGACAAAACATGACCTTTTAATGGTGTGTTTCTAAAATAAACATACCAAATAACTGGCTTATATCCAAATAATGTGTTTCAAACACAAAACCTTCCGTTTATGCATCACCATCAATCCATCATCCCTGGCATGGAAAACACCAATCCACACCTTGAAATCATCAATTAGTAAGCTTTTCACATGATTTCCCAAATCCATCACTCCATTCCACCAAATAATAAGCTCTTTCCTTTGCATCAAATTTTAATAAATCTCCAAATTTCCAAACAAATTCCACAAGATTATTTTCCAAAAGCAATCAAACTGAGTGAGCAACACAGTTCTTGTTACTATTTGACTCTCATTCAGACCCTGACATGGAATCCCATCATTTATCCCTGAATTATCTATCCAATAAGAAAGACATGGTTCATAGAAGACAGACAATAAATCATCCCAGTTATGAAAGGAACAAGCTCCATCTCATCCCTCGATTGAGCTTCCACCTACTTTTACAAACTTCTTTTGTGTCATTCATGAAGCTTTTGGAAATGATTCAAGATCACCAAATCTTTCAGAATAACTCTTGGAATCCATAAAGCTAACCAGCTATCCAACTGGTCACTGTAAGACTCCAAACTGGCAGTTCTGCGGAGGGGAAAGGTGCTGTTTGGGCTGCCCTCCTGAGTGTTACAAAAATATTTAAATTTAACCAAAATCAAGGTTTAGAACTTTTTAAGTGAGGACTAAAGTAGTAAAGAATAAAGTTTGATAATATTTGGCAGCAATGGAACAGCACTATCTGAGGCAGATTATGTGGGAGATATTTGAACAAAAGAAGTTAAAGATTGTTTAAAGTTCAAAAGAACAAAGCTGTTGTATGTAAAAAACACCCACAAGCGAATAACTAGGGTTGTCAGCAGAAGATTGGGGATGATCAACTCAAACCCAAACCAACCTCCAAGTTCTCAATGAACGCTTCCAACTCTCTGCAATAAAGGGCTTGAAGGGTACCAGATAACTGAGAGTGGCCATACAAGACAAAGCACAATGTTTTGAGAAGCTCTAAAAGAAAACAGTAACTGATTTGAACAGGGATAACCTCAACAATTCTCAAGGAACTCAGGAGTAGGCTGGCAGAATTCAACTTTGAAAAAAAATAAAAGGAGGTAAAACACTCTAGTTTTTAAGCTTAATAAAACCTCTTCAATCAAATGTGATTGGCTCCAGAAAGATGATCAAGGAAGGATCAATACCAGTATGGTCAAGGAAAGGGATCAAATAGTGGTGTAACACACTCAAGAATTCCATCAGACAGAATTCTCTTCAACCAGCAAGGCTATTTTTTGGTGATAAGGATCAGGACACAGAGGGGAAAAGACTCAGTATCAATGGATTAAGGGGAAATCATAGATATACCCAGGATAAGGATGAGGATCAATTACTGATAATAACTGGGGGGGGATACGCACACACTCCCATGGATGATTGGAAAAAGGTAGGGGAGAGCCCCTCCTTTTATGGTCCATGGGTCCCTGTAGACTATTTACATGAGATGACACAGATAGAGCGGAAAATAAACAAAAATTGAAAAAAAGTTTTTTTTTGATTTAATTTAATCATGAGGAAAACAGGAAAAACTGATGAGAACAAACAATTGGGAAAAATGAAATGACAGATGTGCAGAGAAAAAAAGGACACTGGCCCCTGCCAATGAGGGGTGCAGGCAGGTGATGAATTTGAAGGGGGGGAGGCCATGCGGTCAGGCCGACGGGCCTGAGCAACTGCTGGCGGTGTACGGATGATTGCGCAAGAGCAGTATTGGGGCCATCCAAGGCGCAAGGGTGGGGATGCAAGCAGGGAAGTGCAAGAGAGGATTGGTGAGAAGCCTCAAAGGAGCAAGGAATGAAGGGAGATCAGCAAAGAAGGTGATGAGTCTTGGCCTTGGAATAGGGGTTCAATGACAAAGGACTGGAGGATTTGAAACCAGGAGACCATCATTGTGATGGTTGTTCCTTGGTGGTTGCAAAATGGCAAAAGGAGAACAAGGATTTCTAAAGGATGCTTGAGCGCTGATTGAGAGAGATGGATGAGAGTTGGCTGACATCACCCTTGTTGTCAAAAGTGATGAGCAGTGGCAGGGGGATTGGTGGGATGGGGGTTTGTTAACAGACCATCCTTGCTAGGTTGATCTAGGCGCAGTGGAAGCTTGAGCAAGGCAAAGCTTGGCAATGGCGGGAGAGAGGATCCAATTGAGACAATGGATCAATGAGGGTAGGATGATGGCAGTGATCTTTGTTGCCACCAGGGAGATTGACCGTTGCGACCAAGAAAAGCTGGTGCAAGGCTTGTGGAAAAACCTTAGCTTCAGCCCCTAGTGCAAGGCTTGCAGACAAGCCCTTGCATCCAAAACTGTGAGCTGAAGGGGCGGTGTCAATGATCATCCTGCCGCGCTGATGAGTGGCAGGTTTGGGAGGATCAAATGAAGGGGCTGGTGAGCAAGGGCGTCCTGCTTGTCCTTGATTGATTGGGACGGGATAGTTGGAAGCTGAGGGGAGATTGGTGGGGATTTTGGCGCCAGATGCAAGCACCAGGCCAAGCCGGGGAGGTCTTCAGGCGTGTGTTGAGCAAAAAAGACCAAGGGGAATGAAGCAAAGAGAAAGGATTGGAAAACCAGGCCAGGGGTCTAGAACGGCCCAGAGATCCTCCTAGACAACTAGGAGAAGGATAGCTGGTAGACTGGGAACTGGAACAACAGTCATCCTGGAAAAGAATTTTTTTTTGATGAATGATGATTATAAAAAATCATAAAAAAAATTAAGTTTTTGTGTTGCCCTGAGGTGTCCAGATTTGGTCACCACACCGCTGCTCTCCATAGATTTAGATAAAATGGCAATTTAGCTGCTATTAATTAATTAGGAAATCTGTTCTCAGTTTGATATGGAAACATTGACTCATACACCAAAATGGTTATGATTGCTATTCTAGGATTCCATTTCTCAGTCCTTTTCTGGCCAACCTAGCAAGAGAGAAAGTAGATATTTTATTTATTTAATACTGAAGGGTTTCCAGTTTATATTGGATTTGTTGATGGCACCACCATCACCTTAATTCAAAAAAACAAGCTTGATGGAAACCCCTATTTTTATTGGAAGAAAAGGCAATCCATTTTTTCATTTGCAAACATGTTTCATGAGACACCAAATAACAAAAATTCCTCTGTTCAATTGGATACTCTGTTGCTGTTGAATTAGTTTCTGATAACAACAAGAATTTAATTTTTTTCCATCCTGGCCTTCTAGGCCCCATTCATGATTCAAATTCTTTCAATTGGATGCCTCTTGCACACAAATGGTGAAGATGATTTGATTAGAATCAACAACTTCTGACATATTAATCTTATGCCAGTGGAAAATATGTGGTAAAAGCATACAGGAATGTTTCTTCCAATGATAAAGGAAAAACCAAGTTCAACTATCATCTTTCTCAATCACAAGTTTGGATTGAGCATGCCATAGGAGTGCTGAAGGGAAAATGGGACAGCTTAAGAGAAATGGAGAACCAGCTTGAAAATTCCAAAGACATGAATATACTTATCAAATGGATTGTCTGCTTTGTTATTATCCATAACTTATTTGCCAATGTCAAACATGAATTAGATTAATTCTTTGAAGGTGCAATCCCAAGCCATTCCAGCCTCATCTAATCATTCCTCTTTTGCAATGAGAGATCATATTATATATCTCACTCTTGCTCATTTTTGATCATGATTTTCCTGCTTAAAGCACAACCATCTTTCCTTGATCACCCCCCCCCTCCTACCTCTTTCCTTGCATGCAATGGAATCTGGGTTCTTACACATCATCACCAACAAACATGAAAACCATGGAAAAATCCACTAGAATCTCCTTTGGAATTCCTCACTCACTCAGCCCTCCCAATATACATCCCTCAACATACCCCATCTTTCCCATTCTTGAACAACATTTGAGCAAAATATTGAATTCAATTCAATACCATCACACATCCAAGCTTTGATCCCCAAGCTCACCATCTAGGCCCTCAATTTCTTAATTGAGATTGGAATAAACTCAAGAGTCCTCCAACGCAGTTCCCAAATTAATCAGCTAGAAAAAACGTATCAATTGATTAATTGTCTAAGGGAGTTTATTTATTGATTTTTTTTTGATGAAATAACAAGGTTGTGACAAATACCAAGCTGATCTTAAAAATAAAATAAATCAATCAATAGAACAATGGATGTATTGAAAAATGAATTGAGGGATTGATAATTTGTAGAAAAACCACCTTTTCCTTTCCTTCATGTTAGGGGAGGAACCAAATTTGGGTAGTTCCAGCTCAAAACTGTGGTCCTTCCCTACTATATTGAAGTGGTCACTGGACCAAATTTTAATTCTTCCAGCTCATATTTATGGTTCCCTACTACATAAGAGTGTGCACTTGAACAATCAATTGATATTGAACTGCCTTAATTTTTTTGTTATTAGGGTTTTTGAGGTTTTTATCTATAAATATCAAAAGGGTGAAGTTAAATTCACAACTCCCAGTTGTTTGGGAGTCAAATAGGGACCTACATAGCCCAATGGAAGCTTTGGGGCCCATAAACGCGTCCAAGAGGCGCGTGGGGGCAAAAACCACGCGTATAAACGCGCCCAAGGGGTTGTCTCAAACACACACAACCCCTGGGGGGCTGTATAAACCCTGTACATGGAATATTTGAGCTGTGTACCCCCAAACACGGAGTTTTTCAGCCGTGTTTGGGGGTATGTGAACCCTTCAGTGTTTATTAGTTATTTTTTTTAGCTTTATTTATTTATTTTAATTCTTATTTATTTGTTTTTTTAACCAAAAAATCAGATTTTTTTGATCTTTTGGTTGATTTCCGTTTTTTTTTTTGTATTTTTATTTAGTTTATTTTGGTTTATTTTATACCCTTTATTTATTCATTTTTTTTGCCCACCAGACTTGTAGCCGTGTGGTATGGCTACACGACTAAATTCAAGCCATGAAGAGCCCCACACCACTTGAATGTGGTCAGGCTGGCCACGTGGCACAGCATAACAACTCTATTTGAGCCCTGGGGGGCTCTACACGGCTCAAATTTAGTTTTGCAGCCACTTCACGGCGGTCAGGTGCTGTGAGGAGTACAGCCCGACCACAATCAAATTGTGTGGGGTCCGCAAGGCTCAGGTGTAGCCATGTAGCCATGAATTTAACATCAACCATATAAAAATATTGATTTTTTTAGGGTTGGAAAATACCAAAATTGGCCTCCTGGTATACCTCCCCCAAAGAAATTGAGCAGATGCCATTTTTCTCTGCATGATTAGGGTGCCCTGCTGGAAAATCCAAAGCAGTTGGTTGGCACTACCCTGCAGGTACATGCACTCTGCATGGGTAATTTTTAGTTTGGGATTATTCCATACAGCTCCTCCAACTCCACCATATGAGCAACTGTATGTATGTACATAAATACATCAAAAACAATGTGGTGTTATTTGAGAGAGAAGAGACCACAAATGTGGTAAATTTAAGAGAAAAGAACATCACCATGGTACATGTAAGAGAAGGGACTCCCACCATGGTAAATGTAAGAGGGAGGTGGCATAAAACATTTACAGGAGAACATTGCCTTCTGATGAAATTTAAAAAAATTTTGGTTGGAAATTTTTCATCCTTTTTCAACTTTGAAATTAAAGATATAACTCTCTGCTTTTCCGCTTTTACATACTCTCCCCTCAACTTAAAAAGCAAAACTTTCAATTTCTCATTCCTACTTTTACATTCAAAAAAGACATGAGTCAATTCCCAAGTTCATCACACAAAAAAAGATTTCGACTCTCATCCATTGTGATTACAAATGCACCCCATCATTCAAGGTATGATCTACATAAAAATAACCATCAGCATAGAAGAAAAAGTTCCTCCCCAAAACATCACAGCTCAACAAAATCTCATTACCCAGCTCCCCTCTCACATCTCAACATACCTTGTCATTCTCATACATGCCCAGGCCTTTGCCATTACAATCAATACCATAAAATTTACAAACTCTCACATCAACCCTATTATGATCAAACTAGAAATCAATATCAACATAGAAGAAATAAATCCTCCCCAAAAAGTCACAGGTCAAAAAATCTCATTATCTGGCTCCCCTCTCACATCTCAATATACCTCATCATTCTCATACTTGCTAAGCCCCAGGACATAGCAATCAATAATATAACCTTTACAACCTCCCACATCTTTCCCTTTGTCAAAACAGGTTTAATAATTCTCAAATTTTCAACATTTGCATCTCTGATGAATCTCATTGAGAATACTTTCTCACCAATCATGGTAAAAATATTGCCTGTTAGAATGGAAATTGTTCCAATATTCCTATTTCTGTCAGAAGAAAATCACATTTGGTGCTATCAAATCATGGCTATGGTTCCAATATTCCTATCTCTGTTCAGACTCATCACCAATTGCTTCACTCAAAAGATGGCTATTGTTCCAATATTTCTATTTCTGTTGAAACTAATCCCCAAAATACGCACAAAAATATCAATTCTGTTGAAAGTTTTCCCCAAAATCTCCAAAAAAAACACTATTTCTGTTGAAAATCAACCTCAATACTTCCACAACAATGATATAAATTTTCCTTTTGAATCATTGGAAATAAATCAACATCCAACTGATGAAAACATCCAACAAATTAAAAATGAGAATTATTATGGTTCCCACAATCTGCTGATCTGGATCTTGAAATGAATTTGGCAGACCAACCTCAAGAAACCATGTTTCAAGGAGATATGATGGAGTTTAACACCTTGGGAAAAAATCCTACCATTGTTGAAACTGAAGATGAGGAGACCATTCCAAAACAACACATTGTAAATCCTTTTGCCTGGGGGCAGCATGAACCCCAATAATTCAAACCTTTCATTTTAAATCCAACAAAAATCTGCAGACCTTTCCGAGCAATCCTTTTCCAAAATGAGACAAGCTCCCTATGATGTAGCAATGTACAGGTTGTGCTAAAACAGCAAAGGCCACCACATGATTTGCTTCATATGTTCAAGATTGCTACTATGGATCATCATTCTGGTGAGAATCAACTGATTGCCAATGTCAGGATGAGAAATTCCAATTTTTACCTTCACATCAATTTTTCTTAACCAAAATCATTGCAATGCCCTCAATCACCAGAAATGTCAGCTCTCTGATACTAGGAACCTTGCAGTCCTTTAGCTACAGAGAGTGATAAAAGAATTTGGAGCAATAATATTCCAAAGAATAAACACTTTAAAGCTCCAATAATAGTATGGTAAGAGCAAGTGCAAGGTTTAATTGGTTTGGTTATAAATATGTTAAATATAATATAAAAAGAGGGGCCACAGTAATATACTACTGGGGGTCTTTGCAGACTTGTCAACCTCTCCTCAAGGGGCCTCCTTAGGCAGTTTATAACCTTGGAATGAAGATGGGTGCCTTCTAAGGCCTTATCCACTAATTTGGGCGGGCAAAACAGCACACAAACCCAGAGCAGGAAGGGAACAACTTACTTGGGAAGTAATCCACAGAAATCCTGCAAAGATTCAGGTAAGAAGCTTCAGAACAGATGGGGTTGGTGGCTGGTTCAAACTTCTGGTTGTTGATAGTTATTGAGAAAATAATAATAATAATACTTCAGACTAGATCATAAATCACTTGCTTTCTTCTTGATAAGCACTTGACTAACAATGACACAATGTCTGATTGATAATAATAATATTTCTGATAACTGATTGATGATTCTGAACAAGAGGGCAATAAGAGCCTCTTTAAATATTCCTTTTTGGGTGCTTGAGGGCCTCTAGAAGGGGTACTAGCCATGGGCTGAGGCTAGGGGGGCAGTCAGGGCAAGATTGGCACGTCCTCAAAGTGCTGTTAGCCTGCTGGCCTTAGATCTTTCAAGGAACAGCTACTTTTTAGCTGCAGGATCTGTTAATCAATAGATTAGTCATTTTGCTGATCCTGCACTGATCCTCCATTTGTACTGTACGTACTGGTCAAAAGTGAGCAGACGTGGATTTTTATTAATTCTCCATCCTCTGCTGATCCTGTATGTAATTTTTAATAATTTTTACGACCACTCCTTATGTAGTTTTGTGGTCTTTGAAGGTTCTGATCAACTCATGTCGTGGTGAGTCTGGATCTTTATTTAATTAATAAAAAAATACTAAAAATTAGTTAATAACTAATTTTAATTGATTTTTAAGGTTTTTAAACTATAATCTATGCTTGTGTGGTAGCTTTACATATTTAGTGTAGATCCTACTATATTGTAGCTCCTCTGAGCGGTACCTGGCTGTCAGACTGATCACGGCAGGAGGCGCGGGGATCAGTCCATTCAGATGCGCGCGGGGACTGATCCGCTGCTCAGATGCGCGCGGGGACTGATCCGCTGCTCAGATGCGCGCGGGGACTGATCCGCTGCTCAGATGCGTGCGGGGGACTGATCCGTTGCGCGCGTGACTAGGTCACGGGATTACCTGCGCGGCAGTTCAATTGCGCAGGAGTCCAGCGCTGTAGGGACGCGGGGCTGCGTGCGGGAGTCCAGCGCTGTAGGGACGCGGGGCTGCGTGCGGGAGTTTGCGTACGCAGGAGACCAGCGCTGTAGGGACGCGGGGCTGCGTGCAGGAATTGTGACAAAACACAATTCCCCGTGTAACTCCTAAACTACACACAACACCTGGATTTGACTGAAATGTAGGTGTGAAACCTATACATGACACATCATGTGAAATATTAAAATGGCCAAAAGGTGCCATACTGGTGCCGTGGTCATTTACCATTTTTCTATTAAATTAATTAAAAAATATAAGGAGTAAGAATTCAAGGGTGGGGTCAGTGAGTGACCCTACCTTATTTTGGGTGGGAAATCCATTTCTGCAATAATATTTATGGATTTCCTACTCCTTCATTTTATAATAATTTTATTTATTTATTTATTTTTGTTCTTTTTATTTTTGTTAATATTATTATTGTTGTTGCTCTGTGCTAAGTAGCAGGCTGACAAGAAAAGTGGAATATAAATTTTGAGTGTGAATTGAACTATTCACCATAAAATTGGTAGTCTTAATCTCATTGGTGGATATAACAAATCATTCCGCCAATGATATATATATAGCAGGGAAAATGAATTGCCCAATTGGCACAGATGGGTCTTACATGTGGCACAGGATTTGATTCTCAGGATCAAAGAGGTTACAAGCCAAAATAATGGTTTGATAAATATTTTTCAAAGAGTTTCTCCTGATTTTTGTCCAAATCAATTCATCACACTTTCTGAGCCTGTCATCCTCCTGGATGCCAAGATCCTTGCTATCCTTTAGCTACCAGAGGTGATAGAATAAATAATAAATATATTATTCAATAAATGCAGCAAAAATCCGTAAAATATTTGGATAAAACTTATTGCAAGGTTGATTGGTTTGGATATGGTTTATTGTTATAAATCAATATTAATAAATTTATTATTAAAGAAATTAACAGAGGGGCCCAAATAATATTGGGGATCTTCAACACCTCTCTTCAGGGAATTCAGTTTGAAAAAATGTAGACCTGGTTACTTTGGAACCTTTAATTTAAATCCTTAAATGATATATTTCCCAAAGATAATATGTATATAAAATACACTGTGGAGTGGCAGGGCTTTGTAACTAAGATGCAACAACAGAAAAACAATAATAAGAATCACTGGTATATTATTTAATCCTTTGGGTACCTGTTTGGCACGTGCACTGATGGGTTAAACCTGTTACTGGGGTTAAAATGTTTTTAAGCAGTTTGAATTGCTAAAAAGGGTTGGGGACGGATATTATTAATCAGACTCAAGCCATAAATCACTTACTTATCTCTTGTAAGTATTTGATTACCTTGGCACAGTTTCTGGATGTAAATATAACTGGGTCTCTGGGTATCAATATCATCAAAAGAGCTCTTTCTTTATAGCTTTTTGAGTCCCAATATTGTCCTTCTGAGGGATACAGGGGCTCAAAAGAATGGACACTGAGGCTATCAGGGTAGCCAGTGGTAGCCTGTCATGTGTTTTTGGTTCTGTAGCAAGGTTAACATCTAATTCCACAGGGTATGGGAATTATTCTACCTTATAATTGATATTTGGATGTGTGAATAACACTAATCTGTCCTTTTTATTAATTATTTAATTAATTATCCTTAGTAAATGTTCCCAGTAAGTTAGAAATTATTTTAATAGACATTTCTACGGATAGTCTCATGTCAAGTGAGTTCTCATTAGGGGGTATCAAAGTTAACCAAACCCGCCATTTTTTAATGGCGGGTTTCAACCCAAATCCGCCATTAAAAATCAAAAAAACCCACTTATTTCAGATCAGACGTGTCAAAGTTAACCTGAAATAAGTGGGTTTTTTCAAATAAAGTATTTAAATGCTTCCACCACCTGTCCGCGTCATACAACCCTGTCTTCCCGCCTCCTTCTACCTCCAACCTCATCGGAAAATTTTTTACCCCCACCCTCATCATAAAATTGATTGACCACTCTCATCACTTTATTGCTCTCATCACTTGATCACTCTCATCCACTTCATTGCTCTCAAAAATTCATCACTCTCATCACTTAACCGCTCTCATCACTTGATCACTCTCATCCACTTTATCACTCTCAAAACTTCACCACTCTCATCACTTTATTGCTCTCATCACTTGCGTAGCCCTTACTCTTTCAAATGGCCCCTCAGCAAACCTCCCCCCGCAAGTCCAACACACCCAAGAGAGCATCTCCAAGGAACTCCACAACAAACAATCCTCCCCCATCAGCTTCAAAGGGCTCAAGTCAGCTCAAGAGAGCTGATCACATAATCCTGGTAAACTGGCTGAAAATTCCCTCCAACTACAATGCCTGCTTTGGATCTGACAATGAAACACGTGTTGGCCAACCTCAATCCTCTAAGGTCAATGGTTATCTCCTGATGGCCAATGAACTCAAGAACAAAACAAAAGGTAGGCTGGATCTGTCATCCAAACAGATGAGGGAGCTGTTCAAAAACTATCAAGCCAAGTACAAAAAGGCCCACTCCATGTCTATCTCCACTGGCTTTGGTATCGCCGACTTGGACAAAGCCAAAGGAATCAACTCGGTGGTTGATAAGTTGGACTCCATTTGTCCTTTTTATGTTCAAATGGATGAAATCTTTGGAAAGAAGGCCAAAATCACCCCCCTAGCTGCTTTTGATGCCCAACAATCAGATTCCGTTGATGCCAAGGACTTGGCTGGGGATGCTCAGCCTACCAACGGGGACCTTGATCAAACCTTGGCCTTGGAGTGGCCCCCATCTGATGACAAGGAGGATATTCAAACACAATTGGCTCCAATCACTTCTACTTTGGTATTGATTGATCAGTCAATACCGACCTTGGACCCCTCACTTCCTTCTTTTGATTGCTCTCTTCCTGGGGCAGAACAACTGGAGAACTTGCCCAATGAGGAGGATGTTATTCCTGGATCACCGTTGCCATCAACATTGGCTCAAGTAAGGAACTAAATTGTTTTTGATTCTGTCTGGTTGCTCCTGACTGATTTACATTGTAAAAAAACAGGCTCATCCATTTTTGATTGGCCAAAAACTCAAGCCAATGGGGCCTCCCACATTGCCTTCAAATACTAGTGAGGACTTTCAGACTCAACCCTCCTCTGCCAAGGGTAAGCAAAAGGCCTCCAATTCCATCAATGTCAACCCCAAAAGTCATCAAAAGAGGAGAAACACTTCCAGTTTTTTGGGCTTTGAAGAAATCATGGAGAAGCGAGATTCATGTAAGTTGATTGATTCAATATCCTTGCTTTCAAAATCATGCTCATTGCCATTCCCCTCCAAAGAAAAGTGAAGTCACAAATTGAATCAGATAAACTTCAGTTTGAAAAGCAAAAGTGGGATCGCCAACTGGCCATGGATGGTCAAAAGCAGCAAGCCGAGACTTTGGCTAATCAACTAAAATTGGATGCTGAGTGGAGGTTGAAACAAGCTGAGCTAGAGTTTCAAAAAGAGGAAAAGGAGAAGGATTGGCAGAAAGTGCAACTGGAAAAGGAGAGGGAACAACGGGCAAACAAAAAAAAGGATAAGGTATCAGTAGCTTTGGCTTGCATTGGCAGTGGTAGATTGGTAGAAGAAATACAGCAGATTACTCAAATGCTGGGCTTGTAAATATATTTGCATGGATGAAAGAAAAACAAATTATTTTTTACTACAACAATGTTTGAGAGCATTCTTAACCCCACCAATATACAGATCTTTTTTGTTTTTATTGATATTTTTTTCTCTAGAGTAAATTTGGCCGTTTTTCATGTCCCTACAAGTGCTCTGAGTTTTTTTATTAATTTGGAGTGACATGGCCATTCTGGTATGGGTTGCTGTGTCCACAGCTGGAAAGGTACAGTGCTTGTACTTGTTAGCCGCCCAAACCATTTTGACTATACCTTTTTGCTTGAAATCAATTCCAAAGCCAAGGTCAGGAAAAAAAAATTGACCGTCCAAAACTTGATATTCATGCGTATCTTCAATAAGTCAACCATTTGATTTTTTGGTTGGGACCACAAGTAAAAAGGAATAGCCAGAGATGTTGCCTTTGTCAATATGAGGAGAATTGTAAAAAGAATCCAAGGTGAAAGTGAGGTGTGGGGAGCAATCAAAAGGTGTAGGCTTGGAACCAAAT
This sequence comes from Puccinia polysora, assembly GCA_025617555.3. Taxonomy (NCBI): domain Eukaryota; kingdom Fungi; phylum Basidiomycota; class Pucciniomycetes; order Pucciniales; family Pucciniaceae; genus Puccinia; species Puccinia polysora. The sequence goes on from CM062624.1 coordinate 26,948,587, forward strand.
TCCAACAAAGAGAAAGAGGGGATGTTGCTGTCCTTCATGGTATCACGTTTTGATTCAAAGGCAAGTTTGGCCAAATTACAAAACATTTGTCCTAAAATTTGGGATACTTTGTTGGCCTTCAGGTTGAGGACAGCGTACTCTTGAGGAGAAGATCTAATGGATGATTTCTTCACATAACGTCCGAATAACTCCAAAGGGTTCATTGATTTTGGCCAACCAATCAACCACATTTTTCCACCCCAAGATCTTGAGGGACCAACCAGGTTGACAAATTTTTTTGAACAGTGAAGGAATGTCGTCACAAAGTTGATATCTTTCTTATCTTGCTCAGATAGTCGATCCAAAGGCACAAATTCAATGACGGCAACTAGAGCATGGTGATCAGATTGGTCGAGAATGATAACTTTTCCATGGTGGAAGAATTGGAAAGCCCCAATTTTCTGTTTTGCTTGCTTAAATTCTTCCTGGGTGGGTTTTCAAGGGTTCTTTTTCTTTTCAGCCATGATAGCAGGGTACAGATCCAAAGGGCATAGCTTTCGTCTAGACCAGGCAAACTTTTCCTTGATCCAGTTGTCAGTCACTTCCAAAGAAATTTCCAAATCCCTCATTTGAGCCCTCCTTTTTCTATGATTCCTCTGCTTTCCACCTCTCTTTATGTTTTTCATACCATCTCCTTCCATATTTCTCCCTCCCAGGAACTTGCTGCACCCAAGGTGAGGATCAAAGTGAAATTTGAATGGTTGTATAACATTTTGAGTTTGGTAGGAAGTGAAGGAATTGATATCAAAAAAGGGGTTGGACAAACAAAAAGACCGGTCAAACAAATAAAAAAAAAATGTCAGCAACGTTCTCATTATTGGCAACAAAAGGTGGTATTAAAAAAATAAAAAAGAGATGAAAATCAAAACCTGGCAGAGCTAGAAAACCTAAAAAAAAAGAAACAAAAACAAAGAAAAAACAAAGGGAAAGTCAGTTGCCTGTACCCTCCAAAAACTCTGCATCAATCAGCCCAAACAATTGGCCAATCAATTTCTAATTGATCGCTTGATTGATTTGCAATCAATCGGGCAATTGATTGCCAATCGATCGCTTGATCAATTGCCAATTGATTGCCAATCGATCGCTTGATCAATTGCCAATTGATTGCCCAATCAATTTGCAATTGATCAAGCGATTGATTCGCAATCGATGGAAGGAAGAAGATGAAGGGGTGGGAGGACTCACCAAGGGCAGAGGATGGACCAGAGGATGAGGAGGGGGAGGGGGACTGGGCTGGCTGGACCTGGGGGGGTTCAAAGGGAGGGTTATGGTAGGAGATCAGCCAGGTGAAAAAAGAGAAAGGTGATTCAATGAGGGGAGGGGACTCACCTTTGATGGTTGATGGAGGTTGGGTGGGAGGTAGGTATGTTTTTGGTGATGTGGATGTTGGTGAGGTTGGTAAAGATTGAAGGTGGTGGTGTTTTTGTGAGGTTTTGAAGGTGGTGGTGATGAGTGAGGTGGTTTGGTGAGGAGGAGGCAGGGTTTGACCGGTGAGTGAGTGGGGTGAGGTTGAAGGGGTTGAGTGGTGAGGGGGAGGGGGGTGGCATTTAATGAGTGGCAGGGTTTGAGGTGGAGGTGTTTTTGGATTCAAGTCCACTAAAAAAAAATAAAAAAAAACTCAGCCTATGAATCTTGGGTGAACAACCAAAACCAAAAAAATACGGTGAAGGGAATTTTTACCAATTTCAAAATCAAAAATTACTCATCAAAGCAAGCAAGGGTGAGAGGAAGAATCTGCTCTCTCATAGAAGAAGATGAGGGACCAGATGAGACAGGGATGACTTGAGGCAAATCAGGAATATCATCTTGGAATATTTTGTCCCATTCATCTTTGATGTCGGCCAAAAGGTTGTGAAGGATTACACAAGTGATAATCCAGTTGATGAGTAACCTCATATCTTTGGAACATTGGAGCTGGTTTTGCATCTCCCGTAAGCTGGCCCATCTTCCTTTCAGAATTCCTATGGCATGCTCAATCTGAACTCGTGATTGGGCAAGATGATAGTTAAAATCGGTTTTTCCTTGATCATTGGACAAAACATTCCGGTATGCTGGAACTACATATTTCCCACTAGCATAAGCCAAACCGGCCAGAAGGTATTGATCTTGGTCAAAGTAGATCTCTGGTTGTTGGGCAATCCGCATCCAATTGAAAAAATATGAATCATGACAAGAACCTGGAAGGCCAGCATGGAGGGAGATGAACTTCTTGTTGTTATTGCAAACAAGTTGTAGTGCCACAGAGTATCTAAACAAAGAGATGGAATATATTTGGTCGGTGTGTGATCCAAATTTTTATCATAGCAATTGGAAAAGAAATGAATCAATTGCCTTTTTTTACAATCAAAATAGTGGTTGCCATCTAGGTTGGGTTTTTGACTCAAGGGGATGGTGGTTCCATCAAAAAAACCAATGCAACCAGGAAAGCCTTCTGTCTCCATTACTTGAGATGTCTCCTTGCGTTCTTCTTTGGTTGGCCATGAAAGGACCAAGCAACGGAAAGATAGGATAGCAATCATGACTCTTTTGGTGTATAAGTCAATGCTTCCGTAACTGACTGAGAATAGATTTTCCAATCAATGGATTGCTGCTCCATTTCCATTTGACCCCAATCTACAAAGAGCAACGGCAAGTTGGATGGCTGGATCGCGTTGAGGATTGCGAGAATCGTTCTGGAAGATGTGGTGGTCTTCAATCATTGCCAAAAGTTTCATGAAAGAAGGCAACAAAGTTCGGAACAGTTGCTGGAAGCTTAAGTCAGGGATGAGATGAAGCTTTTGCCTTCCATACATAGGGTTATGGAGAGTGTGTATTCTTGGAACCATGTATTGCTTTGCCAACAGAGAATTCAAAGCTAACCAAGTTGATTCCAAATTGGAGTCTGAATCAGAGTCTGAATGGGAGTCAAACAGTAGCAAAAGTTCAGTCAGCTTTTTTGCGTTTTCAACATGCTGGCGGGATGTTTGATTGGACATGTTGAGAAAGGCGGTGAGTGATGTGGGGTTATGAGATGATGATGGGATTTGTGTGAAGATGGGTATGTGAAGGTATGTGAAAAACAATAGAGATGTGTGTGATGCAATGGAGATGGGACCGGTATGGATTTTCTGATGTGGATGGGTGTTTTTGATGTGATGGATGGTGGATGGATGATGATGCATAAATGGCGGGTTTAATGGCGTGTTTGATGATTGAAATCCGCCATTTTCATGAAACACACCATTTTTAAATACACCAGTTAGGGGGTATGTGTATTTCAGAAACCCACCATTAAAAATGGGGGGTTTCTTCCAAAAAAATTGCGGGTTTCTAATGGCGGTTTTGCTAACTTTGATACGCCCTATTATGTATTAAATAATTGGAGTAAAGTCATGATATTTATTTTACTCCTTATTATTGAATTTCAGTTGATTTACTAAAATAATTACTTAAAAATATAAGTCATGAGTATTCATGTGATATTTTTAGATCATTATTTTTCTTAGTATGTCATCAAAATACTGATGTCTTTCAGTTCTCATAATTTAATATCAAATTATTTTAATATATTTTTAGAAATAGTCATTATCTTATTTTTGACATTCTTGGTACTTTAGATTATATTTATTAAAAATACGTATACAGGTTATTTAGGTATTTTATATACTTTTATGTATTTATAGACTATCTACTATCCAGGGGAACATTTATTTCATATTTAGAATGTTCCCATGTAGGTTGTAGCATGTTTACGCGGTACCTAGGTTTCTCAGCTGCCTGTCACTTTCACTTTGTGAACTCATAGTTCTGTGGCTGCCTACTTGTCAGAGGCCTGGGGCTGCATACACGGCTTTTCAGGGTACTTTGAAAGAGTGACAGAACTGTAGCTCAGCCGCGCGCGGGTGCATTGGTTGCCGCGGCTGCGTGCGGGAATTGTGACAGAACACATTTCCATCTGTAACTCCTAAAATATACACAACACCCCAATTCTGACTGAATTTTAGGTGGGAAAGCTATAAGTGACAGTACATGTGAAATATTTAATTGGCAAAAAAGGTACCATAGTAGTGCCGTGGTATTTGGGTCTTTCCTTTCTTAATTATCTAAAAATATAAGGTGTTGGATTTCAAGGGTGGGGTCAATGAGTGACCCTACCTTATTTTGGCTCAAGAATCCATTTCTGAAATAATATTCATGGTTTTCCTACTCCTTCTTAGGTTAATTTTAATATTATTATTTTTATGCTATTTTTGTTACTTTTGCAGCTTGCTATGCAATAGTAGCAAGCTGACATTCCCCCACTCCAAGATATGGCCATATCTGAAATAAATCTGGAGCATTTTGGGAAAAAAATAATTCCATGTGTGTTTCAGTTCCTTTTTCTGGCTCTGTAGTTTCTAAGATTTATTGGTCCATCAGGTATATTATTATCTGGTAACCATTCATCTTTGTCTGCAGATTCTCCTTTTTATCTCACTAAGTATAGTCTAACTTCTTTTCCTTGCACTCTCTCTTTCTTGTCTCTCAATATCCTGCTGAATTCCCCTTTTTCTTTCACAGGGTCAGGTTCTATTGAGATCATTGCTGGAGGGAGTTTGCTACCTTCTCTTGGTTGAAAGTGTTTTACTAGTCTAACAGGAAATACTGGGTGTTTTCTTGATAATTCTTCACTCAGGATTACTTCTACAGCATTTTTGCCATGCATATTTTTGATAACAAATTGTCCAACAAAGGCTTGTTTCAGCTTTCTTTTACCTGCTAAATTGTTGAAGTTGGCTGTATATATCAAGATCTGATCTCCTATTTTAAATTCAGGTTCTCTGTTTGATTTGTTCCATCTCTGTTTGTTGTATTCCACTGCTTATTCTACACATTTATGAGCATGATTATTTGCCAGTTCTATCATTTTCTTATAGTCAAGAGATGTTGGATGAATGTTGGCTAATTTATAGTTAAAGTTATTCCTAGGGAGTTTTGGAATGCATCCCCTTTCAAATATGTAAGGGGCTTCTTTGGTAGTAGAGTGTTTACTGCTATCATAAGCCATCTCCAGGGCTGGGAGTAGGCTTACCTAATCATGGCAATAACCATCTGAGTTTTTGTACTCTAGACCAAAGCTACAAAACCTTCTTAACATATCCGCCAAGGTCTGTATCATTCTTTCAGCTAATCCATCAGTCTGGGGATGGTATTCTGTAGAAAATGCTAAAGTAGTACCCAGTATATCATTTAGATTCCTCCAAAATTCAGAGGTGAATATGGGGTCTCTGTCACTGATTATAATCTTGGGTATACCAACATCAGCTATAATCCTATTCCAAAAGAGTAAAGGTACATCCATAGCACTATCTTCTTTGTGGTTAGGTAAGAATTTTGCCTTTTTAGAGTATCTGTCAACTATAAACAGGACAGAGTTATATGAATGTGTACCTCCAGGGGGGAGGCCAGTGACAAAATTCAAATTAATGATTTCCCATCTAGCTTTGGGTTCAGAGATCTTCTGTAGGAGTCCAAATGTTATGCCATTAGTTTTATTAGATTTTTGGCAAGTCTCACAGCTAGTAACATACTTAATAGTGATTTCTCTCCAGTCTATCAACCAAGCAGTCTGTTTTACTTTCTGCAAGGTTCTTTCAATGGATATATTCCCTGATGAACAGTTGTCATGGCATTCCTGGAGTACGTGTTGTATATGTTCTTTGTTACTAAGTACCAATACACTGGAATGTTGGTGTCTGTAGTAAAGGAGACCATCCCAAGAAGTAAACCTTCCTGCTTAATAAGGTTTAAGTAATGAAGGAGGTAAACTATTTATCAGGGCTGCCTCTGGGGATTCACATTCCATCATGGTAATCAGCAGCTTGATATCAGAGGAGTAGTTGTCTTTTACTAGATTGAAGAAAGCAGTATCTAATTCACATAAGTGGATCCCCACAATTGGAGCATCTAATTCAAAAAGATTGATGTTCAAGATAGGAAAGATATCCTGATCCTTAGGGTCATATGCTGGATTGCTAGATTAATTAGGCAAATCATTCCTACTTAGACTATGAGCATTCTGGTTTTTAGCTCCAGCTTTGTGTACTATAGTCATCTGGCCTCTATACTGTTGTATAGAAATTTTCCACCCTAGAATATGTCTGCTGGGGGTCTTCATGTTCATGAGAGTTCTTAAATAATTACAGTCTATGATCACTTTGAAAATGGTGCCTTCTAAGTAATAGTGTAGCTTATATAGAGCCCATACTAGAGCCAAGCATTCCATCTGACTGGATCCATATCTCCTTTCTGTATCTTTGATCTGTGTAGATATGAAGAATACTGGTTTCTCCTCTGGTTTGTTTTCTTCTATTATTTCATGATGTAAAGCAGCTCCTAACCCTTTGATACAGGCGTCAATGTAAAGTTTAAAGTGTTTGGAGTAATTTGGTTGAATGACTAGAGGGGTGGAGGTCATAGCTATTTTCAATTCCTCATAGTTTTTCAATCTCTCCTTTTTCATTTCAAAGAGAGTGTTATTGTTTCATATTTCATAAAGAATTTTAGTTAGCATAGCAAACTTTGGGATTTAATGTCTGTAGTAACTGCAAAAACGAATGAATGACAGTATCTCTGTTTTCTTCTGAGGCATGGGTCTGCTCATGACGGCAGCTATCTTATTCTGATCAGCACCTAAAGTTAGACCAGAGACTATATGAGATAGAGCTTTCAATTCTCCATATCCAAAGTTGCATTTCTTCATGGAGACTTTTAATCCCGCTTTGGAGATATTTTGGAGAACTAATCTAATTTGATCTATATGAGTATCCCAATCATCAAAAAATATGATAACATCATTTAAAATACCATCATCCACCCTTGTCTGATTTAAGTACCTAGAACTGTATCCATTTCTCTCTGGAAGTGTGATGGGGAATTCTTTATACCAAAGGGCATCCTAAGGTATTCATATATTCCCAAATGACAGATCATTCTCATGAACTTTCTGCTTTCAGGTCTTATAGGTATCTGGTGGAAACCTTTAAGAATTTCCATAGTAGTAATATATTTGGCTTTGTACAAGTTATGTACAGCATGATAAATTGGGGGTATAGGATAACAATCTGCCTGAGTATAATTATTGAGCATTCTGACGTCTCCTACCATCCTTGACTTATCATTATGCCAAGATATGATTACAGGTGTGGTCAAATCTACTTGCTCATTGTGCCCTACTTTCCTTGATAATTGTAAGCTTATCAGTTCTTGGATATGTTCCTCAAGAGCTATTCTATATTTAGGACTAGAGGGATCAGCTGGTATTCTTAGTTTTGGAGGATAAGGAGGCTTAATAGTCAATTTTAATACCATGTCATGTCCTTTGATATCCACAATGGGGTGATCTTTAGTACAGAAAGAATTTTTGTTCTCAAAGAAGACTCTCAATATATCTTTCTTCTGTTCTTCAGAATGTTTCATATTTAGAGCTGCTTGGGAGAAGTATTCTTGATAATTCTTTTGAGTGCTTTTGGTAAGAAGAAGAGGGGAAGTTAGATTGGATGGTTCATATCTTAAACTTCTTGTCCCAGTTACCACCCACAGTGAAGTACCTCCCTTTACTCTGGAACACATCAATGCCATATAGACATAAAGCATCATTTCCTGTTATCAGGTAGTCCCATAATCTGTTGAGCAATACTACAAATTCCACTTGTATTCTCAAAGATCCTTTAGTATGGGGTAATATTATAGGAGCAGTCCATACTCCAATAGCATCCATGGTAGAGTTTCAAGAGCTAAAATTGGCTTTTGGGACACCCAAAAGGTGGTCTTTCCAATTGGGATCCCATTTGATTAAGAATTCTGTACAGACACATGAGCAAAAAGCCCCACTATCAAGTAATAACCTTATAGGTCTGTCTTTATACAATCCTGTTGCATAAAAAGTTTGAACAGTAGTATAACTATTACCACTCATAGGCTTAACTGTTAATGGTTTAACATCAGTGATATGTCTAGGAGTTATGGTGGGGTCCCATTGTTGGGGCAAACTAGAGTCACCATAGATGTTATTGATTTCTATAGAAGTGCCTATATCTCCTTCTATTACATTGACAGGGTTGGTCAGGATCAATTCACATTCAGAAAGGGATCCTTCAGTATCAGCTATTTCTTCATAGCTCTGATTCCCTTCAACCTCCTTCCCTCCTTCCAAGACTGATCTCTTTCTTTTTGTTAATTGGAAGTCTTGTCTCATATGCCTGTCTTGTTAAAGTTCCAACAAGTTCCAGGCATTCTCTCTTTGTCCCTTTTCTCATTAGGTTTCTTATTATCAGAGGTATTTATTGGGGGAATTGTTTTCTCGTTTTGTTAATGTCAAAGTTCTTTTTGGGTCTAGAAGGAACATTTTTTGTCTAACCCACTCATTTCTATGACTTCTTCTAACACATTGATTAGAGTTGGTAATTCAGCATCCATACTCATCCTGCATCTTACACTATGGTGAAGATTTCCAGGGAACAAGTTGGGGAGTCTTTCATTTACTTCATCTTAATCAGCATCTTGATGGAAGCAGTCTATTCTTCTCTTCTGCCCTAAGCACCATTTTTCAGGCTTATCCTAGGAGGGATCAAATGAGGAATTTTCAAAATTTTCATCATTTTTCTTTTCCACATTCTAGAACCAAATTGGTCTTTAATTAGAAGTTTCCGGGAATTCCATGGTAAGGATCCCACTTCTTCTCTTTTAGTAATAAACCAGTCTAAAGCAACTCCTTCAAATAGTCTGGGAAGCCTGACTAAAGCTATAGCTTCTGGTAGGTCATAATAGTTTATGTTTTAGTCAATAAATTTAATGAAATTCATATGATTGTATTCTCCTTCACCAGAGAACTTAGGCCATTCAGAAATTGGGGGTAAACGTTTGAGGGCTTGTTCCATCTCAGGAGTAGGACTAGGCCTGAAGTTGTCACTGCTATGCATTCCTAGTAAGGGTGATGCATAAGGAGTAGTTGTTTGTCTGTGAGGTTTGGGTTCCTCTGTGGTACTCCCCAAGGGGTTGGTCAGATGTACTTTTAAGTCTCTAAGATCATTCTTGATCAGATTAAGTTGCAGGTCCACTTTATCATTAAGAAGATCTAATTTATCACTAAGGGACAGAAGAGAGCTATTAGTAGTATTTACCAATTCTTCTTTTAAAGGCTGAAAAGACATAATAAAATCTTCTTGAACACCTGATAACATGTTCTCAATTTTTTGAGTCTGTCTAATTTTAACTTGATTAATTGTCTCCAATAATTGTTCTGTATGCTCCTTAATATATTTCATTCCTACAGATTTTGTTTGGTTTTGAATTAATTTGGCTACTAATGAGGTTAACTTATCCATTTGGGTATAAACACCCTCCAAATTTCCACAAACAATCTTGAAAATATGGCGCATATCATTATAAAAGGAAGTAATTACATCAGAGGTTGGTTTAGACAAGTTACTGGGTTCAGAATTAGAGGCTAATTGGTGTACACCGTTACCACTTTTGAGCTAAGGAAATCATCTGATCCCAATCCTTCTTTCCCTTTGGCTTTGGATGGGAAGAAGATCTCTTCTTTCCTTATCCTCTGCCTTTCAGTTGGGCTAATTGATCCCAAGGATTCAAATTTTCTACGTAGGATTCTACCTCTTTCCTTGGAGTCATTTTCTGAAGAGCTATCTGGGTAGCTTTTGCCTGGGAGATTATCTTTTTCATAGATATCATCTCCTCCTTTGCTTGGGCTTCTTTGAACTCTTCCCAATATTTCACGTGCTCTTTGACTAAGTTTTTGATCCTGGATTCCTTGGCCAGATTCTTCTGGGGTGACTGCAGGGAACCTTCTTGTAATGGAGGGGGGCTTAATTCTACTAACTTATCCAGCTCTAGGTTGGGGGAGGGCAACAGTACTTGGGGCTTTTCCCTGTCCACCAAAATTTGATTCAAGGATTCCAGTCCCCTCATGGTTGTCATTATTGATGGTCTCACGGTTACTGGGGGCTCCTGGAAAAGATCCATAGGAGGGAATTCTCCCTGAGGCTCTTGTGTTACGTCTATTCATATTGAATAAAATGTTTTATAAGTATTTTTCTAAAAAAATCTGTGAAAATAAGTTTTATTTAAACTTAATTAAGTTGATATTCAAAGGTACTAAGACTTTATTGGGATTAAATTGGTCCTTAATAGGTACTCCTACTGGGTATTGGTGTTTTCCAATGAGGTCTTCACCCTTCCAATCAATATTTTCAGGGCCTCCAGAGATATCTGGGACTTCTTGGTCCAATAAATCAACTTCAGTGATGGTAGTTTCTGGAATAGGAGGGTTCACTGATGGTGAAAAAGATATTTTATTGGTCAATAAAATAATATGATAATACAATTTTTGTAATTAATTTTATATTTTAAAAAGTAATTTATAAGGCATTTCTTCCAAGATTTATGTTCTCTTAATAGGGCTTGAAAGTTGATACGCCTCTCAAGATCTTCTTGTTCAAGGATTTTATCTAAGTATTTATGTTCAGAAGAAATATTAAGTTTCTCAGCTTGAGTTAAAGCTTCCCAACCAGTTGGTTTATAATTTTGAATATATTCTTCTTTTTTTATCTTTAACAGATTTAAATAATATATTATTAATTCTGTGTTGATTTTTGAATACACGGCAAAATAATTCAATGATAAATCATGGTTAAAAAGTCAGATAAATTATCTTTGATTTAATTTTACATGAAATGTCTGTTCCAAGTTATTAAATATAATAAAATGGAATATTTCCCAGACAGACCCCAAATTTTCAGCATCCTAGATGCCAAGATCCTTGCTATTCTTTAGCTACCAGAGGTGATAGAATAAACAATAAATATATTATTCAATAAATGTAGCAAAAATCTGTAAAATATTTGGATAGAGCTTATTGCAAGGTTGATTGGTTTGGATATGGTTGAATTTTTTAAATCAATATTAATAAATTGATTATTAAATAAATTAACAGAGGGACCAAAATAATATGAAGGATCTTCAAGACCTTTCTTCAGGGAATTCAGTTTGAAAACACGTAGACCTGGTTACTTTGGAACCTTTAATTTATATTCTTAATCAATATATTTCCCAAAGATAATATGTATATAAAATACAAGGTGGAGTGGCAGGGTTTTTTAACCAAGCTTCCAAAACAGAAAAAGTATAATAAGACTCACTGGTATATTATTTAATCCTTTGGGTACCTGTTTGGGACATGTACTGATGGGTTAAACCTGTTACTGGGGTTAAAAGGCTGTTCAGCAGTTTAAATTGATAAAAAGGGTTGGGGACGGATATTATTAATCAGACTAAAGCCATGAATCACTTACTCATCTCTTATAAGTATTTTATTACCTTGGCACGGTTTCTGGATGTAAATATAACTGGGTCTCTGGGTATCAATATCCTCAAAAGAGCTCTTTATTTATAGCTTTTTGAGTCCCAATATTGTCCTTCTGAGGGATACAGGGGCTCAAAGGGACGAAAACTGGGGCTATTAGGGTAACCAGTGGTAGCCTTTCACGTGTTCTTGGTGCTGTAGCACGGGTAACATTGGATTTGACAGGGTATTGGAATTATTCTACCTTATAATTGATGTTTGGACGTGTGGATAACACTAATGTGTCCATTTTATTTATTATTTAATTAATTATCCTTATTAAATGTTCCCAGTAAGTTAATAATTATTTTAATAGAAATTCCTACGGATATTCCAATTTCAGGTGAGTTCTCATTATGTATTAAATAATTTGAGTAAAGTCATGATATTGATTTTACTCCTTATTTTCAAATTTCAGTTGATTTACTAAAATAATTACTTAAAAATATAATTCATAAGTATTCATTTAATATTTTGAAATCATGAGTTTCCTTAGTATGTCACCAAAATAATGGTGTCTTTCAGTTCTCATAACTGTTTATTAAAATATTTTAATATATTTTTAGAAATAGTCATTATATTATTTTCGACATTCTTGGTATTTTAGATTATATTTAATAAAAAATACCTATACAGGTTATTTAGGTATTTTTATATACTTTTATGTATTTTCAGACTATCTACTATCGACAGGAAAATTGATTACATGTGTAGAATGTTCTTGTGTAGGTTTTAGAATGTTCTGGTGTAGGTTGTAGAATGTTCCTGTGTAGGTTGTAGCATTTTTAAGCGGTACCTAGTTTTCTCAGGCTGCCTGTCACTTTTTCAACTAGTAGTCCCGCGGCTGAATACTTTCCAGAGGCCAAGCTCTGCGTATACGGCTTGTCAGGGTATGTTGACAAGGTGGAAGTGCTGCATCTCAGCCGCGCGCGGGTGTATTGGCTGCCACGGCTGGGTGCACAAATTGTGAAAGAACACATTTCCATCTGTAACTTCTAAAATATACACAACACCTCAATTCTGACTGAATTTTAGGTGTGAAACAGATACGTGAAAATACATATGAAATGTTTAATTGGCCAAGAAGGTACCATAGTAGTGCTGTTGTATTTTGGTCTTTCCTTTCTTAATTATTTAAAAATATAAGGAGTTGGATTTCAAGGGTGGGGTTGGTGAGTGACCCTACCTAATTTTGGGTGGAAAATCCATTTCTGCAATAATATTTATGGTTTCTCTACTCCTTCATTGGTTTATTTTTATATTATTATTTTCATGTTATTTTTGTTACTTTTGCAGCTTGCTCTGCAATAGTAGCAAGCTGACAGATCCATCTTCAAAAATTATGGATCAAAGAGTTTACAACCTACCAACAGGAGACCAAATAGCTGCAATATGGATAAAAGGTATGGTATTTCCTATTTTTTTTTTTTGTTTTCAGATCATATAAGTGAAACTTTTCTGATGGACTTTAATCAAACACAGTTAATTATCCTGCTCAATTGACCCATAGAGATGTTTTTCTCACAAACTCAGATGGCTCCTTCAGAGGACGTAGTGATTTGAATAAATTGTATGACCCTCTGAAATATGTTCTTTTTCATCCTCATGGTGAATTGGGTTGATTTCCAGAATTGAAAGATTAACCAGGAAACAATAGTTTCACCCCCATGAACTACCATTCAAATTTTCTGGAATTTTTCCATCTGATTATTCCCTTTTTCACTAGGGTTTTTTACTGTTCCAACAACATTGTTTTAACCAATACATAGAATTTGAGACAGAAAAATTATCCTATATTTAAAATCATCAAAATAATCTATTTTTCAAGCAGATTATGGTGTTTGGAATATAATAAACTATGGGGCTGAGTTGGCTCAGGGAACAGGTAAGTTGGTTTCTCTGCAATTTTTCATGTGAGATTTATGTCTATCTTCTCAAAATACTTATGCATAACTTGATATTTTTTTCTTAGGTTGTTTTTTTATGCTTCCCCAATAATTTATAGGTGGACTAAGGGACATGAAGCCTCAATATCAAGATGCTATGGAAATGGTTCAGCATATGGGAAAGTCAGATCTTTTTATAACAGTGACATGTAACCCAGCATGGCCAGAAACTCTACATAATCTTTTTCCAGTTCCAACAGCACAGGATAGGCCAGATATCTTAAAATGTGTTTTCAACTCAAAATCAAAAAAACCTGTCATGAAATATTCAAGGATGGAATATTTGGAACCACAATTGGATGCACTCATGTCATAGAATTCCACAAGAGAGGCCTTCCACATGATCACATCTTGGTGATCCTGCATCATGACCACCATCTAAGAATAGCTGAGCAGATTGAAACAATTGTTTGTGCAGAGATTCCTAATGAAAGAACTCAAGCACTCAGCCAAGTTCTCAGCTTCCTCTTTTTCAACAAAAAAAGAGACACATGATACATGGAAAATGTGGTAGTTTGAACTTTGAATCAACTTACATGGATAATGGTACATTCAGGAAGAGATACCCCAGCCTTTTGCCCTCAAACCATGATGGGTGAAAATTCCTATCCTTTATAGCAAAGACGCCAAGATTGAGTCAACATATCTATCTCCCACAACCAAAAAAAGGCCTCTCATTTATAATTCCTGGGTTTTACCTTACAATGCCTATCTCTTGGCAAATTATCAATTTAACATCAATGTAGAAGGTTTTTCAGGTATCTCAGCAGTCAAATATATCTACAAATACATCTATAAGAGACATAACCATGTTACTGTGGAGGTTGGTTGAAAATTTGATGGAAATAAAATTTTTTAGGGTAACAAGATGGGTTGCTGTACCAGAGGCATTCTGGAGGATATTTTATTTTAAATTTTCTGCTACCTCACCTGCTGTTATATGACTGGAAATTCACCTACATGACTGAAAAGATGTGATTTCTGAACCTGATGAATCCCTGAATGAAGTGGTTCAAAGATCAAACCATTCTACAATCAAAAGGAATTTAATATACCCTTTTGCAAGGACCATGAAAGGTTCTCATTTTCCACAAAATTTCACATGGCATCCCCAGAGAAAAGAATGGAGGTCAAGACAGAGAGGTTTTTAAATTGGAAGTATTTAAACTGTTTATCCTGCAGATCCTAAGAGGGGTTATTTCAGATTGTTTTTGAATAATTGTTTTTTTGCAACTTCTTTCAATCACCTAAAGCAGGTAAATGGTATCTCTTATAAAAATTTCAGAAAGACTGCCTGGGCAAAGGTTTTACTTGAGGATGACAATCATTTGGAAAAAAAATGAAGAAGCTGTAGAATCTATTGGACCTGCTGAGCTGAGGAAGTTGCTTGGAATGCTGCTAGCACTTTCTCAGCCTGTAAATCCAAAACAAATATGGAATTTTGAATTCAATTTGATTTTTGATGATATAATTTTTTCTGGAATAACATATCAAAGAGTTCTCACCAATGAAATGTTAAAATCCATAACCACTATTGTACCTAAAAATTGTGGAGCAAGTGTTGAAGAAGCTTTTCCTGATATTCCAAGAATTGATCAATCAGCGGAGGAACCAAGGAAATATGGGAAATGGATCCTCAAGGAGGAACCAAATTCTTTAATAAATGATTCAGAATTGCAAAACATTTCTATTTTGACTCATAGAAAGAAGCAAATATTTGATCAGATAATGAATACATTCAATTACTCTCATCCCTCTTACTTCTTTATTGATGGACCTGGTGGGTATGGAAAAACTTTCCTATATAAATGCTGGCTGGCCTCTATCAGATCATCTGGAAGAATAGCTGTGGCATGTGCTGGTAGTGTAATAGATGCCATGAATCTACCAAATGCAAGAGCAGCTAATCTTAACTTTGGAATTCACTTAAGGTTAAATCACTTCTCTGTATGAAGAGTATCAAAGAGAAATCAAAAGGTTGAAGCCCTAAAAAAGGCTTCTTTGATCATCTTAGATGAAGCGCCTATGAGCCATAGGCATGCTCTGGATTTGGCTGACAGGCTACTTCAAGAGCTCATGGATTCTAACT
Source organism: Puccinia polysora (assembly GCA_025617555.3). NCBI lineage: Eukaryota > Fungi > Basidiomycota > Pucciniomycetes > Pucciniales > Pucciniaceae > Puccinia > Puccinia polysora. The sequence goes on from CM062624.1 coordinate 26,964,041, forward strand.
TACCTTTTGGAGGAAAAGTAATGGTTCTTGTCCTTGGATTTAAATTTTCTAACATGATTTTTAACCAGAGCATGGAGGCTTTGCAGTTAAAACTAGACCAATAATACCAAAAAACCATGGAAGCCACAAGTGCCTGTAGCATAGTTGGTACAGGAAGCACTTTTGTATGTATCTCAGTCTATCTGAGGTTGTGGGTTTGACTCCCACCACGCACATCTTTATTTTCATAGGCTAAAAACTTGGTGCTGAATTTAGGCAAATTTTACCGGTGGTTCAAGAAGGTACACATCCCCAAATTTTTGATGCAACTTTGTTCAATTCTTCTTGCTGGAGACATTTCCATATTTTGCACCTTAATTCAAATATGCGTGCTGCAGGGGATCCTGATTACCAGGATTTCTTAGTCAATGTTGGAGCTTGTCTGAATAATATACAGGGTCCAAACAAAATTTTGCTTCCTCATAAAATTTTTAATCATGGTTGTAGTGAAGAGGAAGCTTTGGTTCTATTAATCAACCATTGTTCTCCAAAATTGGAACATTGCTACCTTGGAGATGGTTATCTCATGCACTGTATTATTTTATGTTGCAAAATTAAATCAGTTTAAAAAATAAATAAATTTAAATTTAATTCTATCCCTGGAAATTAAGAAAACCAGAATATCAAGACTTACCACAGCCATTACTCTGTTGAAGATGATACTCAAAATCTATACCAACAAGAGTTCCTCAACACATTATTTCCTCCCAAATTTCCTGCTCATAGCTTGAATGTGAAAGCAGGTGCCCGTATAATTTGTTTGAGAAACATCAACTGTAAAATTGACATTTTCAATGGAACTTGCTTGATTTTTTTCAGATTGGCAAGTAATTTAATAGTTTCAAAGATTGCAACTGGTGATTCAATAGAAATGCTGGTTTAAATTCCCTGCATCCCCTTGGTTACTGACCCTGATGAGAATGGCATCTGTTTCAAGTTGATTTGCAAAAGGTTTCCAGTAAGTTTGGCTTTCTCATTGAAAATAAACAAATCTCAAGATGTGAAAATTTCCAATGTTGGTCTTTATCTGCAAGATTAATTGTTCAGCCATGGTTAGTTATATGAAGCATTGTCAAGGAGAAGGTCCAGCCACACCACAAGGGTAGTGGTCACACACAGAACAGACAACCAAATTTCATTTGATACTGATAAAATTGTTTACAATGAGTTTTTAAATGCTATAAATCCCAGAAACTAATTAATTTGCTATTTATATTGTGTTTGAGTTACTCCTACATCAATAAATTGCCATAAATTTTTTAGTGTAATCCTGATTTTATTGAAAATTAAAAATGACATGTATTGTTTAACTTGATAATTATTTAATTTGAAAATTAAAGATTGTCTTCCAATCAGCCCCCAAATATTCTTAAATCAAAAACAGTCCCCAAATTTGATCCCAGAAACTTATGTTTTTGAGATGTATATTTTTTTGGCTTACTCCATAAATCAATGAATTGAAATTAGCTTAAACATGATTTAAGGGAAAATTCCAAAATGTTTTTATTTTTCACAATTTACCAATCAAACAAAATTCCATCCAAATTATTAAATTCCAATCATTCCCTAAATTTGGGGGAAATAATCTAGTAATTTATCTCTTCTTTTTTCATAAAATAGTCATCATGAACATTCTTACCATCTTATTTTTTCACTTTTCCATCCTTATGTGCTTTGTTTATGGTCAATAGCTGTTTGAATTGATGGAATTAATACACACCTTTTTTCATTTTTTATGCAGAAACTATGGTATGAGGGAGTCTTAATTGAAAATGGAATCCAATCAGACAAAATTTAATCAGAAAAATTTAAACCATACTATTTTCAAGAGGAAGAGGGAAAAAATGGTTTCTTGGAAGTTTCCCTTGAATTGAATATTGATGGCTTCCAATCTTCCAAAGCTATTACCACGTCAATCAAAACTATAAATCCAGCTTACCTATACCCTTCTACCCATGGTGAAAACAAGAAATGTCCTTGGATTCCAAAAAATTTTGAGCTCCAGAATTCTCAAGCTCTTTTCAATAATTTTAACTTCTTCCAGAAGTGAAAAGTGATTTTTCTCAATGGTTTTGAATGGGGTTTGAATGTGGCCATCATTCAATTTTTCCAATTAAATCAACTCACAGAGCAAGAGAAGGAAGACATCAAATTTGTAACCACTTACCTTCACCAATCAAAGACGTTTCTCAAGCATGTTGGCCCTTCAAAAAAATGGGGTGGAAAAATGTGGCCAACTGGATGGAAAGATTTGATGAAATTCTCTGAATTTTTGTGTAGATATGTTAATCAAGGGTATTTCAAATCCTCTCTCTCTGATGGTTCAAGTACCTCAATTTGAAATTAGATCCAATGGCCCAAAAATTGCATGTAATGTTTTGAGCTTTTTACAAGATACCCTTTTAATTGAATCAGAAAATCATGAAGGAAAAAAACATCCCCTCCTTCTCCTCCTTGGTATTTGGAAGCAAACCAAATTATTTCAATTTGTCAGCTTGCTACTATGTACAGAGCAACCTGTCATAAAAACCAAAACTATAAAAAATAAGAATATCTAAATTAAAAAAGAAGGAGTTAGAAATCCATAAATATTATTCAAGAAATGGATACCTCACCCAAAATTAGGTAGGTTCACTCACTGACCCCACCCTTAAAATCCAAGTCCTTACATTTTTAAAATAATTAAAAAGAAAAGTACTAAAAAATTACAACACCAGTATGGCACCTTTTGGCCATTCTAACATTTCACATGTGTTGTACCATATAGGTTTTACACCTAAAATTCACTCAGAATTGAGGTGTTGTGTATATTTTAGGAGTTACACGCGGAAATGTGTTATGTCACAATTCCTGCCCGCAGCCCCACATCATTACATACCCCTATTTACTTGTAGTAGCAGTTTCCCGTGTACTAGACACCGGCGCGCAGCTAATTCTTTCATGCACACAGCGGATCCTACCCCGCGCGCATCTGTACTGACTGATCCCCGTGTCTGGATCTGTTGTGACTAACCTGACAACCAGGTACCGCTCATAAGAGCTACAACCTAGTTAGGATTGCCTGGCATATGTAACAAGTTGACATTCTCATTATTAATAGTCTAAAAAGATCAAAACTTAAATTAATTAAATAAAAATTAAGTTTAGAACATTTTTCAATAATAAATCAAAGATCAAGGATTACCATGTAAATCATTGACTCTGATCTTTGAAGACCACAAAAAAATACAAGGAGTGTTGATAAAAACTATTAAAAACTATTTACGTGATCAGCTCATGATGGAAAATTAGTAAACGTCCACATATGTTCAATTTAAAGCAATACTAATAGTAAAAATGAAGGATGAGTGCAGAATGATCAAATTTATGCCATAATAGATTAACAGATCCTGTGCCTAAAATAGTAGAGAAATACAGCAGATCTGAAGTCAGCTGATTTACAGCACCAAGTGGACGTGCCAATCTTGCCCTGACTGGCTTTTCAGCCTCAGCCCATGAGCAGAACCCTCTCTACGTGCCCTGAGAAGCTCAAAATCACCCCCAAAAAGTATTCATACATATCTCTTTGGATCCATTATTCCATGATCAGTTTACCAGGAATGATTATTATCAATCAGAAACTGTGTCATTGTTAGTCAAGTGCTTATGAAGAATCTAAGCAAGTGATTTATGACCAAGTCTGTATTATTATTATCTATTTCTTAAAACCAATCAACCCTTGAAATTTACTCAAGCAATCCACCCCATCTGCTCTGAAACCCTTCCTATTATTGCCGTATTTTCGCATAAAAGTTCTCAGAGTGAGTGCTTCCCTTCCTGTCTAGGCCATTGTGCTGTTATGCCTGGCCATTAGTGGAATAAGCCCTTTCTAAGGCACCCATCTTCATTCCAAGGTTCTTAAACTGCCTAAGGAGGCCCCTTGAAGAGAGGTTGCTTTGTCTGGAAAGACCCCAGGTGGTATAATACTGTGGCTCCTCTTTTATATATAAGTTGAAAACCTTTTATTACCAAACCAATTAAACCTTGAAACTTCTCTTATTATATTATTTATTTGAGCCTCTAAGTGTTTATTTTTGGAATAATAATAATTATTATTATTCCAGTATTTTTATCACTCTCTGCAGCTAAAGGACTGCAAGGTTCCTGGTATCAAAAAGCTGACACAATTTCTCAGCTCAAATTACTTTTAACTCTGGTTGCTTCTAGAATGCTCCCCATATTGACCATGGGAATATTTCTTTGCAATTTCTTCTCCTGGTGGTTCCAACAACAAAGGCTAATGTACAAACCTTTAACAATGTGGGTATATACAAGGTTTCTGAAGGTCAATTTTTCTTTCCTGACTTGTTTTTTGGCATTGATTTCAAGCAAAAAGTTATTGTCAAAAATCTTTGGGCTGCCAACAAGTATAAGGATTTTAAACTTCTGGATATTTAATCTGCCACACATAATAAAATAGCTATGTACATGTAAATTTATTTGAAAACTATTGACACAATCAGGAAATTGGCTAGTGGGGAGATCTTCTCTAGGAGAAATAAAATTAATAAAAATAAAAAATATTTGTTTTTTGGTGATTTTTAAAATACTATTGAACCTGTTTGTAATCAGAAATGATATTTTATTTAAATATTGAATTTTTTCAATTAATTTGTTTACAATCCATATAAATGAGCAATTTTCTCCATTTCCTCAACAGGTCTACCCTCCCCATAAATGCAACAGCTAAGGAAAACTTTTCATTTTTTTTGGATTCCAATCAATTGTTCTCCTTCTACTCTCCTTCAAAATTCAACCCTTTATGCACCTCTTTGCTTTCTTTGATGTAATTGAACTTGGAGGGTCCATTTTTCCTTTTCAGAAAAAATCTTTCAATTAACCACTTCAATTTTGTCAATTTCAATCTGGTACTTAACTTTTTCAAAAGGAATTCAATTGAATTATTATTTATAAATGTTTTGATACTAGTTTGACTTTCTCACCCTAAACCTTGCCTCTAAAGAATCTCTTCAAAAATTCCAAAGCTGGAATTGTTCCTCTATCTTTGATGGCTTTTTGGGTTGATGCTGCTTGATTTTCATTCCTTTCTCTTTCCCTTTACTGAGTATGAATGCAGCTAGTCTACGTCAATTCCATGGGGTGGCAAAGTTGGAGGACCAATTGTCTTAAGCTTTTGGTTTCCTAAATATTTTCGGGCTGTTTAGAGGAAATCAACTATTGATCACTAGCAGGGCTAATAAAACATATACTTACTGTCAAAAAAAAAAGTAGGTTTGAATTTTTGGGGAGGAGTTGCAGCTCTCTGATGTTATAATTATGGCCAGCAATTAGCTTAGGCAAATGAGAATTACTTAAAGCAAAAGAAATGCTGGACACCTTGTGTCAATAATTGCTTTATGGGCTCTCACAATGGGGCAACACGTTGGATGATATTGTTGATGAATTCAATTTGATGATGAATGGATTGATGGAAAACAGCAGGGAAAAGAGCTCCTTAATTACAAAAGATTGGCCTCTTGTGAGCCCATGATACAACAAGCCAAAAGGCACATTTTCCGCCCAAAAAGAGCTCTACAGGCTCTACAGGCCTTTTTACTTGGTTTGGGCTACATCAGCCCACATGGCATCCGTCCCTGGACCTTTACAACCAGCCCATTCCGGTCCATTCTGGTGTTTCCACCCTTACGGGGCTGAACCAGCCCCTGTGCTGTTCAATCCCTGGGCCGGTTGTCTGTTACAACTGGTTCTATTGTCTCACTCACTGGCTGGTTGCCTCATGCAACCAGCCCCTGGCCATACAAATGGCTAGGTGGGACCCAGGACACACCTGGGTCCGGTCTCAGACTCACATGGGGGGGGTGTGACCAGCGGACATGCGGTCCCCCCCCTCTTTTTCTCAGATCCTTGGAGGGGGCAGTCAAATCCCCCTACCAGGGGCCCTGGGGGTCAATACCCCCAGGGTGTTGTCCATGGAAGTGGGCTGGGGGGGTGGTCAAATCCCCTCAGCCCCGTCGCTTCTTGCCCTTGGTAAAGGGGGGGGGGAGAGGGCCCCTGGTCTCTGCTTTGCTTCAATGGTGAAGGGGTGATCAGATACCCCCCACCGCCGGTTTCTCTCCTTGCGGCCAGCCTCATCATCCTTTGGGCAAGGGGGTGATGAAATCCCCCCTGCCCAGACCGACCGCCTTGTTGCGGTCGGTTGCTGGCTGGTTCAACCCAGCCAGCCACCCCCTCCCCCTTGCAATGGCAAGGGAGGGGAGGGGGAGGGAGCTGGGGCCGCTGGCCCTTGCTCCCCCGGCGTTGGCCGTTGTTTGCAACCCGCCAGGCCCGCGCGGGATCCCTTGGCCGCGGCAACAGCCCCGCGCGGGATCCCTTGGCCGCCGCAACAGCCCCGTGCGGGCCATTGGGCCCCGCGTGGGCCAAACCAAGGAATACAAGCAGCCCCAAGTGGGCCTTGGCACGGGAAGCAGCCCCAAGCGGGCTGCAACACGGGCAGAGGCCCCAATGGGCCGCCCCAAGCCCAAAAACTGAGACAAACACACTTTTGCGGGCCAGCCCGTCTGGCCAAGTATGTCCAAAATAAACCTTGGGCCCAATTATGCCCATACAAGCCCATCTGGCTGTATTTTCCCCAATCCCCCACTTGGCCTGTTAGGGCCCGTGTACCAATGAGCCTGTTTCACGCGTTTTGAGGCCAGTTTCCCAAATAAGTGACATCCACACAGGCCTATATGGTCCTTGTGAGTGTCCAATGGGCCGGAGAGGCCCATATGTGCATCCCATTTGGATTACACTTATATGTAGCACACACGTAAGTGCATACGTATTTTAACATCTGATACCAGGAACCTTTCAGTCTTTTGGCTACAGAGAGTAATAAATTATTGGAATAATAATATTCCCAAAAAATAAACACGTAAAAAGCTCAAATAATAAATATTTTAAGAGCTAATGCAAGGTTTAAATGGTTTGGTTAAAGGGTTTTCAATATTTTATAAAAGAGGGTTCACAGTATCATACTACTGGGGGTCTTTACAGACAAGCAAACTCTCTTCAAGAATTCAAGTTGGGTAGCTCAAAAACCTTGAAATAATGGTTGATGCCTTTTTAAAGACATACCCAGCTAATATGGCCTGGAAAACAGAACTCAGGCCAAGGAAGGTAGGAAATAAATCAATTCTTGGAGCAATAATTCACAGAGAACCTACAGAGATTAAGATGAAGGATTTCAGGGAAAAGGTGGGGTTGATTACTGACTAAACTTCAATTAATCAGTAATGTCAGCTCTCTGATACCAGGAACCTTTCAGTCCTTTAGCTACAGAGAGTGATAAAAATACTGGAATAATAATAATTATTATTATTCCAAAAATAAACACTTAGAAGCTCAAATAAATGATATAATAAGAGCAGTTGCAAGTTTTAATTCGTTTGGTAATAAATTTTTTTCAATATAATATAAAAGAGGGGCCACACTATTATACTACTGGGGATCTTTCCAGACTAGCAACCTCTCTTCAAGGGGCCTCCTTAGGCAGTTTAAGAACCTTGGAATAAATATGGGTGCCTTAGAAAGGACTTATTCCACTAATGGCCGGGCTTAACAGCACAAATGGCCAAGAAAGGAAGGGTAAAACTCACTCTGAGCACTTTACCACGAGAATCCTGGAATAATTGGAAGGTTTTCAGAGCAGATGGGGTAGATTGCTTGACTAAACTTTAAGGGTTTGATTGGTTAATAAGGGTAAATAATACTACTACAGACTAAGTCATAAATCACTTGCTTATCTTCATATAAGCATTTGATCAACAATTACACGGTTTCTGATTGATAATAAATAATTTGTGGTAACTATGCTTGAATAATGGATCCAAAGAGGTCTTTATTAATAACTTTTTGGGGGATTTTGAGCTTCTCAGGGCACGTAGAGAGGGTTCTGCTTGTGGTCTGAGGCTGGAAAGCCAGTCAGGGCAATATTGGTACGTCTACTTGGTGCTTTCAATCATCTGTCCTTAGATCTGCTGGATTTCTGTACTAATTTAGCCACAGGATCTGTTAATCTGTTATAGCTAAAATTTGATCATTCTGTACTCATCCTTCATTTGTACTATTGATATTGCTTTGAAGCAGGCGGGTGTGGATGTTTCATGATTGTCCATCATCTGCTGAACATGTAGATAATTTATAATAATTTTTATGAACACTCCTTGTAGTTTTTTGTGGTCTTCAAAGATCAGGGTCAGTGATTTATGTGAAAATCCTTGATCTTTGATTTATTATTAAAAAAATGTTTTAAACTTAATTTTCATTAATTTTATTTAAGTTTTGATCTTTTTAGATCATTAGTAATGCATATTTCAGTTTGTTACATATACTAGGCAATCCTAACTAGGTTGTAGCTCTTCTGAGTAGTACCTGGTTGTTGGATTAGTCACGACTGATCCAGACGCGGGGATCAGTTAGTACAGATGCGTGCGGGGTAGGATCCGCTGCGTGTGTGGAAGAATCAGCTGCGCGCGGGTCTCTAGTATGCGGGAATCTGCTACTACTAGTAGGTTGGGATATGTAATGATGCAGGGCTGCGTGCGGGAATTGTGACATAACACATTGCCGCGTGTAACTCCTAAAATATACACAACACCTCAATTCTGAGTGAATTTTAGGTGTAAACCCTATATGTGACAATATGTGTGAAATATTAGAATGGCCAAAAAGTGCCATACTGGTGTTGTAATTTTTAGTACTTTTCTTTTTAATTATTTTAAAAATATAAGGACTTGGAATTCAAGGGTGGGGTCAGTGAGTGGCCCTACCTAATTTTGGATGAGGAATCCATTTCTGTAATAATATTTATGGATTTCTCACTCCTTATTTTTTTAATTGAGATATTCTTATTTTTTCATAGTTTTGTGTTGCTATTGACAGGTTGCTCTGTACATAGTAGCAAGCTGAAAACAGTATAGAGGACAGATGACTATAGTGCATAAAGCTGGAGCTAAACATCAGAATTCTGATAGTCTCAGTAGGAATGCTTTGCCTAATGACTCTCACAATCCAGCATATGACCCTGAAGATCAAGATATCTTTCCTATCCTGAACATCAATCTTTTTGCATTGAGTGCTCCAACAATGGGGATCCACTTATGTGAATTAGATACTGCTTTCTTCAACCTAGAAAGGGATAACTACTCTCCTGAAATCAAGCTGCTGATTACCATTATGAAATGTGAATCCCCAGAAGCAGCTCTGATAAATAGCCTACCTGCTTCATTACTTAAACCCTATAAAGCAGGAAGGTTTACCTGTTGGGATGGTCTCTTTTACTATAGACACCAACATTCCAGCATATTAGTACTGAGCAACAAAGAAAATATACAACATATACTCCAGGAATGCCATGAGAACTGTTAATCAGGGCATCTATCCACAGAGAGAACTGTAGAAAAAGTAAAACAAACTGCTTGGTGGATAGACTGGAAAGAAATCACTACTGAATATGTTACTAGCTGTGAAACCTGCCAGAAATATAATAAAACTACTGGAAAAAGGTTTGGACTCTTACAGAAAATATCTGAACCTACAACAAGATGGGAAATCATCAATATGGATTTTGTCACCGGCCTCCCCCCTGGAGGTACTCATTCATATAACTCTGTCCTAGTTATAGTTGACAGATATTCTAAGAAGGCAAAATTCTTACCTAACCACAAAGAAGGTAGTGCTATGGATGTAGCTCTACTATTCTGGAACAGGATCATAGCTGATGTGGGTATACCCAAGATTATAATCAGTGACAGAGACCCCAAATTCACCTCTGAGTTTTGGAGGAATCTACATAATATACTGGGTACTACTCTAGCATTTTCTACAGCATACCATCCCCAAACTGACGGATTAGCTGAAAGAATGATACAGACCCTAGAAGATATGTTAAGGAGGTTCTATAGCTTTGGTCTAGAATACAAAAACTCAGATGGTTATTTCCATGATTGGGTAAGCCTACTCCCAGCTCTAGAGATGGCTTATAACAGCAGTAAACATTCTGCTACCAAGAAGCTCCTTACATACTAGAAAGAGGATGGATTTCAAAACTTCCTAGGAATAACTTAAACTATAACTTAGCCACTATTCATCCAACATCTCTTGACTATAAGAAGATGATAGATCTGGCGAATAATCATGCTCAAAAATGTGTAGAAGAAGCAGTAGAATACAACAAACAAAGATGGGACAAGTCACATAAAGAACCTGACTTTAAAATAGGAGATCAGATCTTGAAATCTACAACCAATTTCAGCAATCTAGCAGGTAACAGAAAACTGAAACCAGCCTTTGTTGGACCATTTTTTATCAAGAAGATGCAGGGCAAAAATGCTGTGGAAGTAATCTTGAGCAAAGAATTATCAAGGAAACATCCATTATTTCCTGTTAGCCTAGTCAAACACTTTCAACCAAGAGAAGGTTGCAACCTCCCTCCAGCAATAATCTCATTAGAACCTGACCCTGTGAAAGAAAAAGGGAAATTCAGCAGGATATTGAGACACAAGAAAGAGAGAGTACAAGGAAAAGATGTTAGACTATACTTAGTAAGATACTAAGGAGAATCTGCAGAAAAAGATGAATGGCTACCAGAAAATAACATACCTGATTGACCAATACATCTCAGAAACTACAGGGCTAGCAAAAGGAACTGAAATACACATGAATTTAACTTTCTCCCAACATCCTCCAGATTTTTCTTCAGATATGGCCATATCTTGGAGTGGGGGAATGTCAGCTTGCTACTATTGCAAAGCAAGCTGCAAAAGTAACAAAAATAACATAAAATTAATAATAATATAATTAACCTAAGAAGGAGTAGGATAACCATAAATATTATTACAGAAATGGAGTTTCCACCTAAAATTAGGTAGGGTCACTCACTGACCCCACCCTTGAAATCCAACTCCTTATATTTTCAAATAATTAAGGAAAGAAAGACCAAAATACTACGGCTCCACTATTGAGTTTTTGGTCAATTAAATATTTCACACACATTGTCACGTATAGGTTTCACACCCAAAATTCAGTCAGAATTGAGGTTTTGTGTATATTTTGGAGTTACGGACGGAATGTGTTTTGTCAAAATTCCCGCATGCAGCCGCGCCAGCCAATGCACCCGCGCGCGGCTGAGATACAGCCCTCTCACTCTGTCAAGGCCATGTACACAGCCCCAGGCCTCTGACAAGTATGCAGCCGTGGGACTATGGGTTGACAGAGTGACAGGCGGCCTGAGAGGCTCAGGTACCGCCTAAACATGCTACAACCTACACAGCAACATTCTAGATATGTAATAAATGATCCTGTGGATAGTACATAGTCTAAAAGTACATAATATTATATAAAAACACTTAAATAATCCTTATACGTATTTTTTATTTAATATAATTCAAAGTACCAAGAATGTCAAAAATATGACAATGACAACTTCTAAAAATATATTAAAATACTTTAATATACTTTTATGAGAATTTCTAGACATCAATATCATTGTGACATACTAAGAAAATTAATGATGTAAAAATATTACATGAATTTCCATGACTTATATTTTTAAGTAATTATCTTAGTAACTCAACTGGAACTTGAAAATAAGGAGTAAAATCAATATCATGACTTTTACTCCAGGTATATAATACATAATGAGAACTTACCTGACATCAAGATGTCCGTAAAAATGTCTATTTATATAATTATTAAATTACTGGTAGCATTTACTAAGGATAATTAATTGAATAATACATAAATGGGATTGATTAGTGTTATTCACACTTCCTAATATCTATTATGAAGTAGAATAATTCCCATACCCTGAGGAATTAAATGCTACCCGTGCTATAGCACCAAGAACACATGAAAGGCTACCCCTGGTTACCCTGCTAGCCATAGTGTCTATCCCTTTGAGCACCTGCAACCCTCAGAAGGACAATATTGGGACTCTCAAAGCTATAAATAAAGAGCTCTTTTGAGGATATTGATCAGGAGAGACCCAGTTATATTTATATCCAGACACCGTTCCAAGGTAATAAAGTACTTATAAGAGATAAGTAAGTGATTTATGGCTACGTCTGATCAATAATATCCTTCCTTAACCTCTTTTTTATCAATTAAAACTGCTGAAAAACCTTATAACCCCAGTATACAGGTTTAACCCATCAGTGCACATCTCAAACAGATACCCAAAGGATTTAATAATATACCAGTGAGTTTTATTATCCTTTCTCTTTTGTGGAAGCTTGGCTACAAGGCCCTGCCACTTCACCGTGTATTTTATATACATATTATCTTTGGGTAAAATATCCTTTAAACTAAAGAGCCCAAAGTAACAAGGACTATGTGTTTTCATACTGAAATCCCTGAAGAGAGGTGTTAAAGATCCCCAATATAATTGTGGCCCCTCTACAAAAATATTCAATAGTCAATTTATTTCATATTGATTTAAAACAATAAACCATAACCAAACCACTTAACCTTGCAATAAGCTTGCATTCATTAAATAATATATTTATTATTCATTCTATCACCTCTGGTAGCTAAAGGATAGCAAGGGTCTTAGCATCCAGGAGGCTGACAGAAACCCATATGTGAAAATACATGTGAAATGTTAAATTGGCCCAAAGGTGCCATATTGGTGCTGTGACCTTTTGGTCAATTCTTATTTAATTATTTAAAATAAGCAGGATTTATATTTTAAGGGTGGAGTCAGTGAGTGACCCTACCTTATAATTTTGGGTGGGGAATCCATTTCTCTTGGTTTTTTTTGTTTTAATGTATGATGTTACTTTTTTTTAATGTTGAATCAGATCTCAACACACGGCTTCCAGCAACATTGGTACAAGATGGGTGAAAGGGGAAGATTGTTTTAAAGGCTGCTGGCCTAGGCAGACTATCAGAAAAACGCAATGCTTTATCTCAAGTTGTATGATGTCAGCCTCCTGGATGCCAAGATCCTTGCTATCCTTTAGCTACCAGAGGTGATAGAACAAATAATAAATATATTATTCAATAAATGCAGCAAAAATCCATAAAATATTTGGATAAAGCTTATTGCAAGGTTAATTGGTTTGAATATGGTTTATTGTTAAAAATCAATATAGATAAATTGATTATTAAATATTTTTAAAGAGGGGCCACAATTATATTGGGGATCTTTAACACCTCTCTTCAGGGAATTTGGTAGGAAAACACATAGGCCTGGTTGCTTTGGAACCTTTATTTTAAAGGATATTTTGCCCAAAGATAACATGTATATAAAATACACAGTGGAGTGGCAGGGCTTTGTAACCAAGCTGCCACAACAGATAAAGGATAATAAGACTCACTGGTATATTATTAAATGCTTTGGGTACCTTTTTGGGCTGTCTACTTATGGGTTAAACCTGTATACTGGGTTTATAAGGTTGTTCAGCAGTTTAAATTGATAAAAAGGGTTGGGGAAGGATATCATTAATCATGCTAAAGCCATAAATCACTTACTTATCTCTTACAAGTATTTGATTACCTTGACACAGTTTCTGGATATAAATATAACTGTGTCTCTGGGTATCAATATCCTCAAACAGCTCTTTATTCATAGCTTTTGGAGTCCCAATATTGTCCTTCCCAGGGGTACAGGGGCTCAAAGGGACCAACACTAATGCTAGCAGGTTGACCAGTGGTAGCCTGTCACGTGTTCTTGGTGCTGTAGCATGGTTAGCAACTAATTCCACAGGGTATGGGAATTATTCTACTTTATAATTGATGTTTGGACGTGTGAATAACACTAATCTGTCCTTTTTATTTATTATTTAATTAATCATCCTTAGTCAATGTTCCCAGTAAGTTAATAATTATTTTGTAGAAATTCCTACAGATATTATGGTCTCAGGTGAGTTCTCATTATGTATTAAATCATTGGAGTAAAGTCATGATATTGATTTTACTCCTTTTTTTTAAATTTCAGTTGATTTACTAAAATAATTACTTAAAAATATAAGTCATGGGTATTCATGTAATATTTTTACATCATTAGTTTTCTTAGTATGTCAAAAAAATATTGATGTCTAGAAATTCTCATAATAGTATACTAAAGTATTTCATTATATTTCTAGAAGTAGTCATTATCTTGTTTTCTACATTTTTGGTACTTTGAATTATATTTTATAAGAAATATATATAAAGGTTATTTAGGTATTTTCATATAATTTTATGTATTTTTAGACTATCTACTATCCACAGGAACATTTATTACATATGTAGAATGTTCCCGTGTTGGTTGTAGCATGTTTACACAGTACCTAGGTTTCTCAGGCCGCCTGTCACTTTGTCAACCCATAGTCCCGCCGCTGCGTACTTGTCAGAGGCCCAGGGCTGCGTACACAGCTTTGACAGGGTGACAGTGCTGTAGCTCCGCCGCATGTGGGTGTATTGGCTGCTGCAGCTGCATGCAGGAATTGTGACAGAACACTTTTTGGTCTGTAACTCCTAAAATATACACAAAACCTCAATTCTGACTGAATGTTAGGTGTGAAACCTATAAGTGACAATACATGTGAAATATTTAATTGGCCAAAAAGTTCAATAGTGGTGCCATGGTATTTTGGTCTTTCTTTCTTTAATTATTTAAAAATATAAGGAGTTGGATTTCAAGGGTGGGGTCAGTCAGTGACCCTACCTAATTTTGGGTTAAAAATCCATTTTTTCAAAAATCTTTTTGGTTTTCCTGCTCCTTCTGAGGTTAATTTCATTATTATCATTTTTTTCTGTTACTTTTGCAGCTTGCTCTGCAATAGTAGTAAGCAGATGAGTATATCACCCTTGAGCAATAATTATGGATGAATACGGGGCGCTCAGTGGGTTGTTATGACCTGCTTGTGGTGCAGTTAAAAATAATATGGTGGCAATTTCATGAGTGAAGACACCAAATCCCAAATGGCAGAAAAAACAAAGGCATCAGGAATCAAATATGCATAAGTAGCCGCAAAACTGATGACAACCAATTGCAATATGCAAACCAAAAAAGAAAAACACAGCAGATGGTCAAGCATGAAAACTTCCAAAGCTCAAACACAAGCAGACCAAACAAAAATTCAAGTTCAGAGATTTTGAACCGCAAGAAATAAAGGAATGATTTGAGTTCACAAACAAGCAACTTGAAAAACGGAAGAGAGGCACAGCATAATAAAGGGTACAATTCTAGGAAGGGTTACCACAGATCATTGGCGGGGGATTGTTTCATTTGTTGAAATTTATTGCCTTCCTTTTTTACATGATCAAGCTTAAGTTAGAAGACTGGTTGGAATTGTAGGAAGCTTGGTTGGTGGAAGAGGATCCAAAGCAAGACTGGGTCAGAGATGATGAATTGGACTGGTTGCTAGATGATTGGGAGTTGTTCCACAAGGCAAAGCGGCTGGGGAAGCCAAGTAGGCTTCTGGAGCCAAAGGATCCGCCGGGGAAGAGGCTGGCACTGCCCAAGCCGCAAAGGCCCCCAGCTCCACTGAACCCACCAAGACTGCCAGGTCCACCACATCCGCCAAGGCCACCAGTGCCAACAAGGCTACCAGCACCACCAATTCCTCCATACCCGCCAAGGTAGCCAGGTCTGCCAGGTCCTCCGTACCCACCAGCCCCCAGCGCCACCTAGGCCACCAGCACCACCAAGTCTGCCAGGTCCGCCTTACCCGCCAAGGCTGCCAGCGCCACCTAGGCCACCAGCACCACCAAGTCTTCCAGGTCCGCTGTACCCCCCAAGGCCACCGGGTCTGGGGAGTCCGCCAAGGGCACCAGTGCCACCAAGGCCTCCAGGTCCGGGGAGCCTACCAAGGCCACCAGCGCCACCAATTCCACCAGGTCCAGCAAGTCCACCAGGGCCTCCAAGTTGGCTGGGACCACCAGGTGATCCAATCCCAGGTTCACCAGTCCCAACAATCCCACCAAGTCTAGAAGCACCAGAGCCACCATTACCACAAAGTTATTGGTTAGCAACTGGGATGTTGATGAGACCTTCTTGGGATCTGCAGGCCAGGAAGACAGGGCCAACAGAAGGGGGTGACTGCTTGAGGATCTGGGAGTGAAGGGACCATTTTTAATGAATTTTCCTCATGGTTGTTGTGGCTTTATGCAGTTGGAGAGCGGGGGCAATGAAAGGAATACTTCAACTAACTGAAGAGCCTTTGGTTGCAACAGGGGCGGAATGGCTCAAGTTTGCTTGCAGAAAAGCAATCAGGACAGGGAGGAAGATGAAGGAATGCATGAGTGGTCTTGGTTGTTGCTGGGATTGTCTCCATTTTGACTAAATGAAGGTTTAAATGAAGTAGCTGTAACTAAAAAAGATAGTGAGTGAAGATATTCTGAGGGTGGATGGCTGGGGGAGTGGACCCAAATCTGTGTTGAACACTCATTGCTTTATATCCTGGGGGAACAAGGCCTGATACTTGATACAATTGGAGAAAAGCAAATAGTTGGAGAGGTGAAAAAATGGGGGTCATTTGTCCATTGGGAGAGCTAATACAAACTTTTATCAGGTTAAATAAATTTGGCTTTCATTTATATGTGTCACCACAACCCTTCTTGAGTGGCTGGATCTGATCCTTGAAAATGCTACATATAGATGACCAAATTGGCTGGAAAATGAATCTTGCAGATAAAGACCAAAATTTGAAAATTTCTGACCTTGAGATTTTCTTGATCTTGATGAAAAATACAAATTAGCTGGAAAATGTTTGAAAATCATCTTGAAAGAGAGGCCATTTTCATCAGGGTCAGTAACCAAGGGGATGTAGGGAATGCAAAAGACCCTTCCTATTAAATCACCAGTTGCAATGTGGGAAACTATTAAATTGCTTCCCAATCTGAAAGAAATCAAGGAATTTTTACATTGCAAATACAAATTTACATTCAAGATTTGAGGGTGAAAGATGGGAAGAAATAATGTGCTGAGAAACCATTTTTGGTAAATATTTGGGGTATAATCTTCAACAGAGTCATGGCTGTAATATATCTTCATAGTTTGAAAAATAAAATGGTCCATTTGATAACCATTTTCAAGGTATCAATGGTGTAATTTTGGAAAAACATCCTTAATTAATTCATCCAAAGGTTGATCTTCACCATAGCCATGAAGTACCAGTTTTTCAGGGAGCAAAACTTTGTTCAAACCCTCTATATTGACCAGACCATTGTCACCACTTCACCTGGCGTGCAAGGGGCTGAAGGCACAGGCACTACTGCTCATAGAACTCAAGGGTGATTTTCTGGAATTTCAATGAAGAAGATGAGAGGCGGAGTAAAATTGATGAGAAGATGGAAGGATGGAATGGAGAAGTCCAGGAGGAGGTTGTTGAATAAGGGGTTGTTGAACCCTATAAGAGTAAAACCAGGAAGGGAAAAGTTGATATGAGTTAAGCATGCTGGGTGAAGGATGCCTTGAGCTTAGATTTGAACTACTGGAAGAGAGACTCACCGGTAATAAGTAGTATAATAATTCCTTGGGTTAAATTTGTCCAGGGGGGAAGGAAAGGCCAGTATATGTCAGAGCTGAGAAGGAGGCCTTGAGAGATGAGTGGCTGGTGTTGCAGGTTGCAGTTACCATGGTATTACATGTGGAATGATTGGGCTGGAGGCTGTAGTACACTGATTGGGTGATGGGGGTGTCCAGGAAGGTTTTACATGCACTGATCTGGAGTCCTGGGGGGATGGGCTGAAAAGACAGAGGAGAGTATGTACTATGTATGTACTAAGTGTAGAATGTACTAACTCATATACAAATTGGGTTGGGGAGAGATAGAGGATGCCCCAAGCCATAGAGAAAGAGGTAGAAAGCCCAGGAAGGTTGACTGAATCATAAGAACAATGGTGAGGTGTAAATGCACATAGACATTATATCATCCACTCGGAGGTTGAACCTGGTAGGAGAAGACAGAGAATTCAAGGTATGCAGGAGTACTATCCAGTGTAAGGTACAGGAGCAAGTGAATTTGGGTTTAATATGAGGGTGAAGCTAATGAACAGGTTGGATTTGTTTAATTGAAGGATTTTCAGTGCTATGGTCATGACAACCATCTCCAAAATGGAGTAAAAAATTCTTGTAATCACATGCAAAACTTGGAAATCTCTCCTGAAAGAAGAATGAACCAACCTTGCATAAAACGTTTGGGGAAATGTAAATTTTTGGACCCTAGGGAATATTGCTCCTAATTATCCACCAAGGAAAACAAAATTTCCTCCAAAAGGCAGGTTGGAATCCATGAGGTCTTGAATTAGCCTTTCAACTACATGCATTCATTATCAGATTAAATATTTGCTTCCTTTGGTGATTCAGAAGAGAGATGCTTTTCAAATCTGATTGCTTTATAAAATAATATTTTTCTTCCTTCAGGATCCATTTCCTGCTGTTCCTTGTTTCCTCCACTTTTTTATCAAGTGTTGGAAGATCAGGAAAAGATTCTTCAACACTTGTTCTGTCATTTTGAAAATATGGATATACATGGTTTATTTGTGAGAATGCTTTGATCTTAGGCTCCAGAATGAATTACATTATCAACTATAAAATCTAAAGAAAAATCAAATAGGCAAAGTGTCTCAGCAGGCTTAAAAATTAATGAAAATATTCCAAAAAAATTCCTGGGCCCAGAAGATTGAAGATATCCCTCAGCCTCTTCCATTTTTGTTTCCAAATTTTGATTTTCTGCAAGTAGACCCATTTTCAATGCAGAATCTCTGAGAGTTTTGTAAGAAATAGAAAAGAAAATCAACTTTTCCCTGAAACATCTCAACACAACTGTTGATTAATTTCAGCTCACTGATACCAGGAACCTTGCAGTCCTTTATCTAAAGAGAGTGATAGAAGATACTGGAATAATAATAATAATAATAGTATTCCAATGATAAACACTTGAAAAGCTCAAATAATAAATATTTTAAGAGCTGTTGCAAGGTTTAATTGGTTTTGTTAAAAGGGTTTTCAATTTGTTATAAAAAGAGGGGACACAGTATTATACTACTGGGGATCTTTATAGACAGACAACCTCTCTTCAAGGGGCCTCCTTAGGCAGTTTAAGAACCTTGGAATAAATGTTGGGTGCCTTATAAGGACTTATCCACTGATATGGATGCAAAAAACAGCACAATGGCAAAGGCAAGAAGGGAAAAACTTACTCAGAGAACCCTCACAAAAATCCTGCAAAGATGGGAAGGGTTTCAGAGCAGACAGGGTGAATTTGCGTGACTAACTTCAATGGGTTTGATTTGTTTTGGGAAATAAATAATACTACTACAGACTAGGTCATAAATCACTTGCTTATCTCTTATAAGCACTTTACTAACAACAACAAAGTGTCTGATTTATAATGATAATTTCTGGTAAACTGATGCAATGGGGAATAATAGATCCAAAGAGGTCTGTATAAATAACTTTTGGGGTCATTAAGAGCTTCTCAGGGCGCTTAGAGAGGTTTCTGCTCATGGGATGAGGCTATAAATTCAGTCACAGCAGGTTCAGCACGTCCACTTGGTGCTTTGAATCAGATGTCCTCAGATCTGCTGTTTTTATGCAATATTTTAGCCACAGGATCTGTTAATCTGTTAATGGTGTAATTTGATCTTTCTGCACTTATCCTCTATTTGTATCAATGATATTGGTTTAAAGTAGTCAGATGTGGATATTTCTTGAGTGTACATCATCTTCCAATCACATAGGTAATTTTTAATAATTTCTACACCCACTCCTTGTAGTGTTTTGTGGTCTTCAAAGATCATGATCAAGGGTTTACATGGTAATCCTCAATGTTTGACTTATTATTAAAAATACTTTAAAATTAGTTTTTTATTAATTTTATTTAAATTTTAAAGTTTTTAGACTATTAGTAATGCATATGTAACTTCCATACATATACCAGATAATCCTGACTAGGTTGTAGCTCTTATGAGTGGTACCTGTTTGCCAGATTAGTCACAACTGATCCTGATGGGGGGATCAGTCCATTCAGATGTGTGCAGCGTAGGATCAGCTGCATGCGTGGCAGAATTGGCTGCGCAAGGGACTTGAGTATGTGGGAGTTTGATGCTCCTGGGATGTAAGGGTTATGTAAGGATGTGGGACTGCACCCGGGAATTGTGACAAAACACATTTTTGTGTGTAACTCCTAAAATATACAAAACACCTCAATTCTGACTGAATTTTAGGTGTAAACCTATGCGTGACAATATGTGTGAAATATTAATTTGGCCAAAAAGTCCCATAGTGATGAAGTGGTATTTTGGTCTTTTCTTTCTTTAATTATTAAAAGTCTAAGGAGTTGGATTTCAAGGGTGGGGTCAGTGGGTGACCCTACCTAATCTTGGGGGGAGCATCCATTTCTGCAATAATATTTATGGATTTCCTACTCCTTCTTACGTTAAATTTAATATTCCTATTTCTTTTTATTCTATATTTCTGTTACTTTGACAGGTTGCTCTGTACATAGTAGCAAGCTGAAAGTCTCAGAAACACTTGGCATGCCCAATAATTGATCATGCAGAACAACACTTTCAAAGTTAACTAATGATCATGTCCTCAACCCTGCCAGATAAAACACTGGAGGCAAACATGGAGGGTGGGATTGATGTCACTGAATTCCAGCCGTTCATTGGGTCCTTAAACTACTTGGCCATTGGAACCAGGCTGGATATCCCTTATGCGGTGAACTTTCTTGCACGGTACTCCTCACAATCAGGTGATGAACACTGACTGGCTCTACAGCATCTGCTTGGTTATGTCAAGGAAACTAAGGAGCGCACACTAGAATTAGTCCAACGGATGACAACCTCAAATTTGGGCTGATGCTGGATGGGGAGGAGAGTTTCAAAGGTCAACAAGCGGTTTTGTGGTCTGTTTTGGGGATGCAACTGTGGCATGGAGCTTGAGGAGGCAGAAGCTAGTTGCAATGTCAACATATGCGGCAGAGTACATTGCAATTGGGGCTGGAACAGAATTTCTTGTGGTCTTACACAAGTTGGTCACTCAATGTTACAAGGTGGTTCCAGTCACTATTTTTGGCAATAATAAGACTGCAATACTGGTGATGGAGGACAATACATTGCAAGGGCCGATTAAGCACATTGGGAGGAACTTCTTCTATGTGAATGACATTGTGCAAAGGAACAACTTCAAGTTATGTTGGGTGAGCATGACGGAACAATGAGCTGACATCAACACAAAGCGCCTGCCAATCAAACAACATCAGGCCAAATCTCTTCTGGACATGCCGGGGCAGACAAGCCCATTGCGTGTTATAAAAGAGAGGCATAACCCAATAAATTGCATGATTCTAGAAAGAAGATCATGGGCAGACAAAGGTGTGGTTTGTAATTTTGCAGTATTTATAATTAATTGGCAGTCTTTTCTACCTGATCGAGCGCGAGTTAGAAGACTGGTTGGAGTCGGGCCGAAGAAAGGGACGATTAGTAATGACTTGTCAGTATGGTTGTCGAGGCTTTATGAAGTTGGAGAGCGGAGGCAATGAAAGGAACACTTGAACTAACTGAAGACCCTTTGGTTGCAACTGGGGCGGAATGGATCAAGTTTGCTTGCAGAAAACCAATCAGGACGGCGAGGAAGATGAAGGAACGCATGATTGGTCTTGGTTGTTGCAGGGATCGTCTCCGTTTGACTAAATGAAGGTTTAGATTAAGTAGCTCTAACTAAAAAGGATATTGAGTGAAGATATCTTGAGGGTGGATGGCTGGGGGTGCTGAACCAAATTTGTGTTGAACGCTCATTGGTTTATATCCTTGGGGAACGACGCTCGCTACTTGATACGCTTGGAGAAAAGCAAATAGTTGGAGAGGTGAAACGATGGGGGGTCAGTTGTCCATTGGGAGAGCTAACTTCCTACCCATCGGTTGTTCAACCAATGTGCGACATCTGTTGGCCGACGGTTGTTCTCGTGATGAGAACATATCAATTGGGCTAAAAGTCTAATGATAACACGACCGTTTGATAGTTGCTAGAATCGTACTTGAAATCAAGCGTGAGAGCTTCAAGCTGGTCACATGAGACGGTTGGACTTGTTAGATGGAGGATGGGCCTGAGAGCCAACTCCCTACCCATCAGTTGTTTAACCAATGTGCGACAACTGTTGGCCGGCGGTTGTTCTCGTGATGAGAATATATCGATTGGGCTGAAAATCTAAAGATAACATGGCCGTTCGATAGTTTCTAGAATCGTACTGGAAATCAAGCGTGAGAGCTTTAAGCTGGTCACATGAGACGGTTGGACTTGTCAGATGAAGGATGGGTCTAATGTAATGAATTTTGTTTGGTTTTTGGGGCAAGGTAGATTTTCAGGTTTTATCGGCGGGGGTTTGTTTTGCAGGGGACAGGGGGGCAGGGACTCTTGGCAGGTTTCGTCAAAGAAGAGACGTAGGTGTGATTTCAAAATGGTAGAGGAAGAAAACAAAAGAAATCTCCTGCGGAAAGGAAGAAAAGGAGGGGAAAACAACGACCAATCGCTCCATTTATAGATAACACGTCGCGTCTTTGAGTAACACGAACGCGTTCCCATTCTCACCGCGTCTCTAGTTACAGGCCTGAAACTATGGAATACCAAAACAGGGGGTGGCTTTCTATCGACAGTATTGTTTCTAAACTGAGTGTAGAGCTGTAATAGGAGTAGTAGGACAATGACACGCGGAGCGAGGAACACAAGCTTGTTCAAAAAATGAGAAACTGTAAACGAAGAAAAAAAAAAGGGAACTTAGTTCTTTTCTTCCTTTTCTTTCTTCTTTTCTTTCTTCTTTTCTTCCTTCTTTTTTTTTTTTTTTTTTTTTTTTTTTTTTTTTTTTTTTTTTTTTAGCCACAACCAATCTCCTTCCGAATACTGAGGGGCCTCCCGGGTCCGCCGATCGAAATAACGCTTCTGGACCAGTTTTGCCGCGTGAAGGTTTGCCTCGAGACCGGCATGAGTGGAGTCGAGAAGTTCAAGCCAATCATCAGCCGCTGGTACCCAAGAGCCATCGACCATCATATTCATCCGGGGGTGAAAGGCGTTCTGTGCGAAGAAAGGCGAGAGGCCAGTGGACGCCAAAACGGAAGAGTTGAAAACTATTTCAGCCAGGGGTAGTAGGCGGGACCAGTCGTCTTGTTGTTCCAAGACAAAATGCCGGAGAAACGTTTTGATCGTTTGATTGACCTGTTCGGTCTGGCCGTTGGTCCGTGGATGCCAGGCAGTCGAAGGAGCCGGGCGGATCCAAAGCAAACGTTGAACTTCTGTCCAAAACCGGGAGACAAAAAGGGAGCCGCGGTCGGAGACTATCTTGTCTGGGAGGCCGTGCAGACGGATGAACCTGT
Organism: Puccinia polysora; assembly: GCA_025617555.3. Taxonomy (NCBI): domain Eukaryota; kingdom Fungi; phylum Basidiomycota; class Pucciniomycetes; order Pucciniales; family Pucciniaceae; genus Puccinia; species Puccinia polysora. The sequence continues at coordinate 26,987,420 of CM062624.1, forward strand.
CTAGGAAAGCAAAAGCGAAACAATCAGTGGACCACTTCTCACTTGCCGGGATGAGGTGGATTCCTTTGGTAAAGTGGTCAACGATCACAAGAACCGAGTCAAAGCCATCAGATACGGGGAGTTTAACTATGAAATCCATGCCAATAACGCTTCATGGCCTGGAGGGCACCAACAGAGGGACCATATGCCCCGGGGGTTGCTGGTTAGAGTGTTTTGCCCGCTGGCAAGAGACACACGAACGGGTGTACGCCAACACGTCCTGGCAAATGCCTGGCCATAAAAATGTCCGAGTGATGTTCTGCAGAGTTCTCAGAGACCCCGGATGCCCGGCGGAGATGTCATCATGAAAGACCCGGAAGATAGTTGGCTTAAGAGAAGAGGGAGGTAAAACTCTGTCTCGGTACCACCACAGACCATTGGCAAAGCGGACCCCAGCCTCTTCATCCTCCTCAGGAGTGTCCTCGGCATAGGCCGCTGTAAGGAGGGGAACAAGGGACGGGGAGGGGGGGCAGTACAGAGAGTCAATGGGGGGGAGAGCAACAGAGGAAAGCCTATCTTCTTGTGAGTGAGGAGCGGGCCCCTGGGCGGGAGATTTGGTGACCGCAGGCTCTGGCCCCTGGGTCGCTAGGAGAACGTTGGAGGGACCTATAGAGTGGAACCAACGGTGAGGGGAGTGAGACGGGTCATAGGACCAGGGGAGCGACACGAGACGGTAGGGATGAGTACCTATAGAGTGGAACCAACGGTGAGGGGAGTGAGACGGGTCATAGGACCAGGGGAGCAACACAAGACGGTAGGGATGAGTACCTGAGGAGCAGGTAGAGTTGAGACAACAAAAGTAATGAGTGAAGGAAAGAAAAAGGAAAGAAAACAAGCGCGTCGAATCATAGTAGAATAGGTACAGGCAAGGATGATGAAACCTAGTCTACGGATAAAGAAGATTTGATGCGCGGATTCAGAAGTTTAGGGTTAGGTTTTTCGTTGTCGTCATTTGGTCCTCAGGTGGTGTGGTCGTTATGGTCGCAAGGGGCATCTATACCTCAACACCCCCCCCTGCTTGCTGAGATGAGTGAAGGGGGGCAAGTTTTAAGCCGCTGGTGAACTGTCGAGTGGACTGTGGAGGCAGTGGTTTGGTGAGTCCATCCGCCAGGTTTTTGTCAGTGGGAACGTATTCAAGGAGGAAATTTTTCTTGGAAATGTGTTGACGGATCCAATTCAGTCGGACGTCTATATGTCTTGTTCGGTGTTGATAAAGGGGATTTTCCAGGAGTGCGATTGCACCCTGGTTGTCACAGAGTAGGGATGGAGAAGGAAAGGGAACTTTGAAGGGACCAGAGAGTCGGGATAGGAGTTGGGAAGCCCATAGCGTGTCTTGGCCAGCTTCGGAGCAAGCTCGATGTTCTGCTTCAGTGGTTGAGAGAGCGGTGATGGCTTGCTTGGTGCAACGCCAGATGATTGGACCATTCATGAGTAGAACACCACCGGTGAATGAGCGATGATCGTTGCTGGAGGCGTGATCTGCGTCACTGTAGGCAACGACCTTCATGGCTGACTGAATTGGACCGCCCAGTGTGATTCCGTGCGATTTAGTTTGCGAGAGGTATCGTAAGACGTGAAGAAATTGTTGTTGATGAGTGAGAGTGTGGGAGTTAAGGAATTGAGACAAATAGCTCCAGCTGAAGGAGAGATCGGGTCTGGTGCATTGAACTAAGTAGTTGAGAAGCCCCACAGCTTGGCGATAGTTGAAGCCATTGTCAACGGGAGTGGAGCTGATCGGGATTTTGGACACATGCTGAGGTAACGGAGTTGAAGCGGGCTTGCAGTTGTTCATTCCAAATTCTTGAAGCATGTCCGCAATGTATTTATCTTGATGAAGGGAGATGGTTCTGTTGTTGCAATTTCTGGTTACACGCATTCCCAGGACCCATTTGCACTCGCCCATGTCTTCCATCTCAAAGCGGTCCTTGATTTTCGCTTTGAAGTCTTGGACGTCGCTCTCGCTACCACCAATGATGAGGTCATCAACATGAACAAAAACAACACATAGTTTAGAGGGATCAGAGTGGAGAAAAAGACAGGGATCTACTTCGGAGGATACAAAATTGAGGGTTTGGAAGAAAGAGGAGAGGGCAGAGTACCAGCATCATGGACTCTGTTTCAAACCATAGAGAGACTTTCCTAGTCGTAGGCCATACCCAGGTGGGACATCAATGTCAACGCCTTCTGGGGTCTTGATAAAGATCTCCTCCTTGGGTTCGCCATTGAGAAATGCGCATTTTACGTCCATTTGGTGAAGGGACAGGTCAAGGGTGGCCACCAAACTGAGAAGAATTCGAAGGGAGGCAAGTCTTCCAGTGGGTGCATACGTTTCGTTGTAGTCGATGCCCTCCACCTGTTTGAATCCTCGAGCACAAAGTCTAGCCTTCTTTTTGACGAAGTTTCCATTGGCATCAAATTTAGTCTTCAATACCCATGTTGTGTCAAGTTCCTTGATGTGACTTGGTTTGGGAACCACTTCCCAGACTTTGTGTCTCACGCAGTTGTCCTTCTCCACGTTCAGAGCAGCTTTCCATCCTTCCCAGTCTCCAGACTTCCGAGCCTCGTCAATGTTCTTTGGATCAGAGAGGGAACTTGGTTTGCTTGAGATAAAGTTGGCCCTCGATTGGCAACTGTGGTTCAGGATTTGATTAGGGTTGATGTCCGCTCCCACTTCTTTGGGAGCGGTGTCGTACCAAGGTACATAATCATGGTGTTTGAAGAGAGCATTTGGATTCTCAGGACTGGAGGCCAATGCAGGCGAGTAATCTGGGTTCACCAATGGAGGAGATTGAGTGTTTGACAATGGCAGTTGATTAGGTATGTCCAGATCAGTTGAGTTTACTGGATCAATGATGGGTGAGATTGGTATGTTGGTTGCCGGTTCTGAGGATGGAGGAGCAGTAGAGAGAGAGGGATCGATGTCAATGGGAAATAGGAGCTGATTTTGTAATTTGGGAATAGGAGGTTGAGATTCTTTAAAGGGAAAGACACCCGGAATGGGTTTTGCATGATGAGTGACTTCAATTTTATCCAAAGTAGGAATCCAGACCCGGAAAGAGTGGTGAGATGGGTCAAAACCCAGAAGCACACCTTCTGATCCGGATGGTGAGAATTTTGAATTTTGCCATTTCTTCTCTACGTAGACAATCACTTTACACCCAAAAGGCGCCAGGCGGTTGAGATTGGGTTGCTTTCCAAACCATAATTCATCGGGAGTTTTAAGATCAAGTGAGGAGTGTGGTGTTTGATTTTCCAGGTAGACAGAGGTACAAACAGCATCACCCCACCATTCGAACGGTAGTCCGCTGGTTGACAACAGTGTTTTGGATTTCTCAATGGTGGTTTGATTTCCCCTTTCTGCAAAAGGATTTTGTTGGGGGGTGAAACCGCTCCATATATGGAGCGGTTTTGAGGTGTTGGATTCCCTTGTCGCGGAAGAGAAGGTGAAAGGGGTGATTGACAAACTCGCCCCCATTGTCCGAGACTACCAATTTAATTTTGTGACCAGAGGCCTGTTCAGCCTCATTGAGGAATGAGACAAAGTTGGAGTATGTATCAGACTTACTCCAAATGGGATAGATGAAAGCATATCGGCTAAATCAGTCAACAATCTTCAGGAAATATTGATTTCCTCCTCAAGATGGCGGGCTGATTGGCCCACATAGATCCATGTGTATGATCTTGAGGGGAGAAGAGGGTGTCGGGAAATGGCCTGAGAAGGGGGTTTTGGTCATTTTGGAAATGAGGCAGTTGTTGCAAGAGATGGGGTTGAATTTGACGTTTGGAAAGAGATGATTGAGATATTTCTCGTTGGGGTGTCCAAGAGAGCAATGTAGGTCTAAGGGGGATAGGGTTAGGTGAGCTTCAGGTTGTGATGTGTTAAGAATAAGAATGTTGTTTATGATTTTTCCTGTCATGATGAATTTGTTATCCTTAACACACTGAAAACCGTAGGCAGTTGGAACAACCAAGCAGCCAGAGGTCAAGTATGGTGACATGGCTAGGAGCAAGTTGGTGATGTTGGGTACAAACTGGGCATTGGGTACTTCCAGGACCCCCTTTTTTAAGGGAATGATGGCGGTTCCAGAACCCTCTACTTTCAGGGTTGTCCCGTTGGCAGTGAAGAGAAGGGAGTTGGTCTTTGTGAAGGTGACAAAATATTCCTTATGTTTTAAATAGTGACCAGAGGCGCCACTGTCAAGTATGATGGCATTGGGATGAATTTGATCTAAACTCAAGTAGGCTTTGGGTACATTTTGTTTGAATTGGGAGGATTGGATGCGGTTGAGAGCAGTTTGGTGATAGGCCACTGCAAGCTCAGGATGAAGTTGGTAACATTGTTCCGGACTATGAGCGGTGTTTGGATTATGAGTGCCGTTTTCACAGAAGGGACGTTGGCATGTATTTTTATTTTGAGGCTGTCCTTTTGTGACATTGAAAGCTGATGGTGATTGGCTTTTACTGGTCTTGCTTTGTCTTTGTAGTTCTTGTTCTAGGTTGCTAAGGAAGGTATCCATGGGTATTTTGGCCTTCTTTCCTTTGTATTGTGCAAACTGAAGGGTGCGCATGACTGAGAAGGAAGGGGGTAGTTGCTTTAAGATGATGATAGCCCAGAGAGTCTCAATGGTGGAGGAATCTAGGCTTCCATCTGAGACCTCAATTAGTAATTTGAATGTCTTGTGGAATTGGTTAATGGAATCTTGGAGGTTTCCATCTGAAAATTGGATGTTGTACAAACGGTCCATTTGAGTGACAACGTTCTTGAGTGACTTTGTTGCATAGTGGTCGCAGATAGAGTCCCATAGTTGCTTGGGCTTGTAAATGGTGGGATGGCTGACAAACCTGGTGAAGTTCTGTTGATCAAGGTGTAGTCGAATGAAAGTGGTGGCCAATTTCTTCTTGAGTTTGATTTCAGGAGAGTCTTTGTCCACTTGCTCAAGTACTACGGAGTCTAGGTCTTTGAATCCAAGGCCAGTGAGAACACTATTCCTCCAGCTTGAGAAGTTTGATGAACCGGTTAACTTTTCACACTGGAGTCCTTTTAGGTCGTTACTCTCTCCCATGTTAGGACAAGGGAGGTGAGGGCCTTGGAGAGATGGGGCTTCACAGAAGAGTAGATTTTGTACGGTAAAGTCAGAGGACAATGAGGAGGAGGTTTGAGATAGGTGGTCATTGTCGGTGTTGATGACAGAAGGGGATGGAGAGGAGTGGTTGATCCTTGAGTTGGGATCTGAGTTGGCCACGTTTGTTATTTTTGAGTTGAGGGTAGCTTTGTGATCCTATTTGCCTACACAGCTGGATTGATTGCTTCTGGGCTCATAACCTATAGAGTGGAACCAACGGTGAGGGGAGTGAGATGGGTCATAGGAACAGGGGAGCGACAAGAGACGGTAGGGATGAGTACCTATAGAGTGGAACCAACGGTGAGGGGAGTGAGACGGGTCATAGGACCAGGGGAGCGACACGAGACGGTAGGGATGAGTACCTGAGGAGCAGGTAGAGTTGAGACAACAAAAGTAATGAGTGAAGGAAAGAAAAAGGAAAGAAAACAAGCGCGTCGAATCATAGTAGAATAGGTACAGGCAAGGATGATGAAACCTAGTCTACGGATAAAGAAGATTTGATGCGCGGATTCAGAAGTTTAGGGTTAGGTTTTTTGTTGTCGTCATTTGGTCCTCAGGTGGTGTGGTCGTTATGGTCGCAAGGGGCATCTATACCTCAACAGGACCTCCACCCCCTTGAAGATCAGGGGCGGGGTTTGGGTCCTCGCTTGTGAAAAGGACCTTGCATTCCGAGTGCTCCCTCTGGCCATTGTCCAGAGTCAGGTGCCCCTCAGTGTTGGGGCAAAGGATTGCAGGAGGATCGGCTTGTTGGATCGGCTTGTTGTTCCTACCTCAGATAGTCGGGGCGTCTGGTAGTGGGGTCCGCTGGGTTCAGTTTTCCTGGGACATGTCTAATTTCAAAATGGAAGGCAGATAAGAAGGCCACCCATCTTGTTTGCCGGTCTGACAAGTGTCGGCTCTGGGTGAAATACTTCAGATTTGCGTGATCGGAGTAGACTGTGACTGGGGCCCGGGTGTCAATTAACCAGGCCCTCCATTCAAGGAAAGTTTGAACAACCGCCCCCAGCTCTTGATCATGAATCTGCCACTTAGACTCGGCCGGGGTTAGCTTGCGTGAAAAGAAAGAGACGGGGTGCAGAACACCTGACTTATCCGGCTGCATCAAAACGGCAGCCATTGCGTGCTTGGAGCAATCAACGTAAATCGTCCGTGGTTGGTCAAAATCAAAATGCCGGAGGAGAGGTGCTTGGGTAAACTGCTTCTTCAGAGACTGAAAGGAGTGGCGGGGGCCGGGATCTTGAAGTCTGACCACAACATTGACGCCGTTCCAAGTCAAATTGTTTAGAGGGGCCGCAATCTTGGAAAAGGAAAGGATGAACCGTCTTTAGAAATTGGTGAAGCCTAGAAACTTCTTGAGACCGGAAGCATCAGTGGGGCACGGCCAATCAATGATTGTACTCAGCTTGGAGGGTTCCATAGAGATGCCTTCGCGGGTGATGCTGTAGCCGAGGAAAGTGACCTTGTCTGCGTAGAAGGAGCACTTCTTGGGGGAGGCGTATAGGTGGTTTGCTTGCAGCTTCAATAGGACCTTGCGGACATGACCTGAATGCTCCTCCTTTGAGCGTGAGAAAATGAGGATGTCGTCAATATAAACAAAACAGAAAAAATCCAGGAATTCTTGAAGGATGTGCTGGATAAAGTGCTGGAAGCAGGCCGGGGCGTTAGCTAGCCCAAATGGCATTACTAGGTACTCAAACAAGCCCCACGGGGTCCTGAAGGCTGTCTTCCACTTGTCGCCCTTGGCCACTCTCAACAAATTAAAGGCATCCTTGAGATCAATCTTAGTAAAATATTGGCAGCCCCGCAATTGACTCAGAAGGTGCCCCAGTATGGGTATAGGGTAGCTGTCCCTGACGGTGATAGCATTGAGCCCCCTATAATCCACACATGGGTGGGGCTTCTTACCTGGCGACCGTACAAAAAAAATGGGGGCAGATGCGGAAGAGGAAGAAAATTGGATGAAGCCTTTCTCAAGGTTCTCTAAAAGGTAGGACTTCAATTGCTTTTGTTCATCCAAGGAAAAATTGTACAACCCCCCAAAAGGCGGATCAGAACCTTCTTTAAGCTTGATGGAAATGTCCATGGGCCGGTGGGGGGGTAGCGTACAATTTTCCTGTGGATGAAATTTCATCCACGCACTTAGGGATTATTGTCTTCATCACTTTGACATGTCCTCTCTTCAGTACCATCTACCTCAGTCTAAAAGCCTGACACAAATAAAAGCACAACATCAATGGTGCAATCCGCTATTTCCTCTGGCTCGCGCTGACCTTCCGATCTCGGCGACCAACTCAGTATATACTTGCAAGCTTTGCGGTTAACTCCATACTGGTTGGCCATCCATTATGAGATCCAATCTCCTTCCCTGGCCAATCAACAGCCTTGGACTTCCATCTTTGGTCATGCATTGTTTGTTAGTTTGCATCTACATCTAACTAAGCCATCATTACTGTACAGTTTGCAATTGGACTAGTCCCTACCCTGCATACACTATTACTTCTCATTTGCATTACCTTCAACATCACTCGCTCCTGTCCCAATTCGTCATACAATTGTACGCTCAGATTCTATTGTCTCGCACTTACGCTATGACCTTGGATCTGTACTACTGCTTCATTTCCTATCCCGTTCCTGTCATTCATTGCCTCACCGCTTCAACTGTAGTTAGCTCATCACCAGGTTGTATCTATTCACTTTGGATTACCTTATAAGGGCTATCCCCTTGCCTGATGATTGTCTCCTCAGTTAGTTAATTTCATACGTTCTTGCCTTTTACTACAACCTAGTTATCACATTGGACTCAGGTTGAGTTTCCTTCTTCAGAAAACATTCCATTCCTCTTGCCATTTGTTGAGTGGCATAACCAAGTTTGCACTTTGCAACTGAGTCTTGCTATTCACACTTGCCCTCGCACTTGGCATTCCTTTGCGCTCACAATCATCTAAGAATTGCCCTATAGTACGTGGGGTGGTTGTGTGACAGTAAATTAACTAACTCAACTCATCTATTGTAGCCTGCCAACCTATAGTAGACTTCTTTTTCTCAATGTCACGTACTTGCTCAACCGGGAACGCTTCCCTTGCCCCTTACAATGATGAGATTCATTGGGTAGGGAGAACCAGCGCTCCTCGGGCCCAACAACCCTTAGATCCCGTTCCTCCTTCTAAATCGCCATCTGTTGAACCCCTCAATGATCCTCGGGCTCCTCCACGGGATGCTCCGACGGACCCTCTTGCGGAATTTGCAGACTCCAACCATTCTTCCAATGAAACCTTGACTCGTGGTAGACCAGGGGTTTGAACTACTGCTCCCAAGCCCAATGCTCCAATCCTGCTTTCAACATTTATTCAGGCCCTCACTCATGGTGCCCAGCAATCTAGTCCAAGTACTCCTAGCTTTTGCACTCTGGGCATGAAACAACCCAATCACTTTACGGGAGAACACCCTCATAAGCTTAGATCCTACCTACAGTCTTGTAAAATCATCTTTTCAAACAACTCCAACAATTTCCCTTCCAATAGACATAAAGTTATGTATGCTTTGTCCTTCTTAGGAGGTAGAGCCTTGCAGTGGTTCAAACCGTACCTCAAACTTTTGTCCAACAACAGTCCCACTTGTATTCTCAACAACTGGGACAGGTTCAAGCAACAACTGTTCACCCTGTTTGGCAACCCCAATGAAGTTCGAAACGCCAAATACGAACTTAATAGTTTAGTTATGAAGGAGAATAGTAGAGCTTCCATTTATATTTCTCATTTTCAAACCTTGCAGTCTTGCATCCAGTGGAACAAGGCCGCTCTTCTATTCCATTTCCAAAAGGGTCTACCGGCGCGCTTAATTGAACAGCTTGCAGTTGGGGGTCATAAGACAACCTTGCTTCAGCAGCTAATCGATCAAGTGATTGAGCTTGATAATGGCTATCAAAACAAGAATCGCTCTCAGCAAAACAACCATGGATTGTCCACCTTGGCTCTGAGGGTGGACGACTCCTCAAAGCAAAACACGAGGAACCCAAAACCATCCAAACCAACCCCAAATTCAAACTCCAACTCAAAAGGGAAAACCGTTGCCAAAACTCCAAAGTTCTTGGACAAAGAAACCGGGATGCTACGGAGCAAGGAACGGCTACAAAGGGAAAAGAACGGGCTGTGTATGTATTGTGGAGGAAAACATGATGTTTACAGCTGTGCAAAGCGGTTAGCGCGTGAAGCGGCTAAGCAGTCAAAAAATTAGCTTGTAGTTTTTCTGATACTTGCAAGGAAAACTACACATTATCTAAATCACCGCGAGTAAATCTTTGCACTTGCGAGTCACTAGGTGCTCCAAGTTTGAGATTTATCTTATTCCATTCCAAAAACACTCCTTATCAAGTATTACTTGATTCCGGTGCTAATGTTTCCTTCATCAGTGAATCTTTTGCCACTTCCAAAAATCTTACGCGTTCCAAGATAGATAAATTTCCTATCTATTTAGAAAGTAGTGCGACTGAACCGTCTTATTGGGTTTCCCAAAAGGCAAAATGGACCTTCACATTCTCCAATTTCCCCAGCTTTGAATGGGATTTATTTGTCTTGGCTATACCCAGAATGGATGATACCATTCTAGTCCGCAATTTCCTAGTTTACTGGAATCTGGATGTGAATTGGCAAGAAGGAGTAATTATTCTTTGAACCTTGCACCCCCAGAATGCTAACCTTTCCGTCAATCAGGAATTAAACAGCCTACCTGACACTGTCATTGAGTTGGATGAAACTTTTATGCCAGGAGATTTGCAATATCCTGAACTTCATTCCCAAATTCCCTCTTCAGATTTAGGAGTTATTGCTTATCTATCCAGCTTACCTCTTTCCTGTTCCTTTGAAGAGAAACAGACACCAACCAAATGGTGTATTTTGATATCCCTAATCCTCTCGCACCATGCAAGCACCTCAAACCCGGTGCTCAAAGATGACAAGATTGAAGATTTAAAAATCATTTGAGAGTCTTTACCTTTGGTTTATAATGACTTTGCTGACGTCTTTTCAGCTGCAAAAGCAGATAAACTGCCTCCATCCCGTCCTTACAATCACAAGATCAAACTTACTGGCCCACCTCTGGCACTGGGACCAGTCTACTCTCTCTCGACGCAAGAATCAATTGCGCTTCAAGACTACATTGCGGAAAATGTAGCAAAAGGATTTCTTCAACCAAGCAATTCAAATACCAGTTCACCTGTCCTATTTGTTCCAAAAAAGGACGGTGGACTTCGCCTTTGTGTTGACTACAGGAAACTGAACCAGGTAACCCGGAAGAATGCCTACCCAGTACCGCCTATGTCACATCTCCTTAATCTCTTCCATGGAGCTGCTTATTTCTTGAAGTTAGACCTTCAAGGTGCCTATAACCTAATTTTCATTAAGGAAGGTCATGAGTATTTGACCGCAATGAGAACCCGGTTTGGCATTTATGAGTATAACGTCATGCCTTTTGGCCTCTGTAACGCTCCTTCCACTTTTCAACATTTTGTCAACAACATTTTCTCCAATCTTGTAGGTAAATACCTCATGGTATATCTTGATGATATACTAGTCTACTTGAGGAACCTTGAAGATCACATCGCACATGTGCAAGAGGTGCTGCAGTGACTTCGCAAGAATGACCTGTTTGCAAAAGCCTCTAAGTGCAAATTCCATTCCTCTTCTCTTCATTTTCTTGTTGTTGTAGTCTCGCAGCAAGGACTATTGATGGACCCAGCCAAAAGCAAACGCATATTGGACTGGCCCCCACCTTCTTCCGTTAAATACCTTCAAGTTTTCCTTGGTTTCAGCAATTTCTATAGAAGGTTTATTGCGCGTTACGCCAAAAAAACCGTGAATCTTACTAACCTTCTTCAAAAAGACACTCCTTTTGTTTTTACTGAACAAGCTGCTTTAGAGTTCAAAGCTCTGAAGAAAGCGTTCACCACTGCTCCAAGACTTGCTCACTTCAACAAGCTATCTCACACTATTTTCAAAAAAGACGCAAGCGACTATGCAATTGCAGGAGTAATCTCGCAGTTCTCTTCCTCCACTTCTCTCTTTCATCCTGTAGCTTTTGAGTCTTGCAAGTTGCTTGCTGCAGAGCTTAAATATGAGATTCATGACAAGGAACTTCTCCCAATTGTTTATTGCTTGAAGAAATGGCATTCATACCTTTTGAGCCTTAGGGAATCCTTTGAAGTTTTAACTGATCATAATTCTTTGAAGTATTTCATGAGCTCAAAAGTCCTCACACGTAGACAGGCACAATGGGCTGAATACCTCTCCGAGTTTCACTTTACAATCACGTACCGTCCTGGGAAACAAGATGTAGTTCCTGATGCTTTATCACATTTGGACAACGTTTACCCAGGGGGGGGAGCACCTTTGCCAAAAACAACCCTGAAAACGTTAGGACACTCTTCTCAACCCAATCTGCCCAACTCTGTTCAATCATTGCTCACTTACAAGATTTGGCTTCCGAACTCTGACAAGCTCAACGCGACGACCCCAAGTGCATCAAACTTTGCAAAAATGCAAACTTATTAGATAGTAGTTACAGTATTGATGATAATGACTTTTTAGTCTATGATAATTGTATAGTAGTACCAGATAATTCTTGCATTAAGTTAGATATCTTCAAGTCACGGCACAATTCTCTGCTTGCTGGTCATCATGGGCAGGATAAAACCTACCAATTGATTGCACAAGACTTCTACTGGCCTGGTATGACCAAAGAAGTAAAAGACTATGTTAGCGCGTGCTATGATTGCAATCATAACAAGTCCTCAAAACACCGGAAGTATGGGCTGCTCCAGCCACTTCCAATTCCCCCTTGTCCTTGGCACTCGCTTTCTATGTATTTCATCTCTCAATTACCTTCTTCTAGTGGGTATGATGCTATTCTAGTAATAGTAGATTGCTTCTTGAAGATGGCTTTATTTTTGCGCAGTAATGTGACAGCCTCTTCAGAAGACTTAGCTAACTTGTTCATAGAATATGTATTTTTGAAACATGGTCTCCCTGATAATATAGTTAGTGATTGTGGATCTCTGTTTGTCTCAAGCTTCTGGACCTTGCTATGCCAACATTTGAAGATCACTTGCAATTTATCAACGGCTTACCACCCGGAAACGGATGGGCAAATCAAGCGAGTTAATCAGATGCTTGGACAATATCTTTGAATGTATGTCGCCTATCAACAAGAAGACTGGTTGAAATGGCTCCCACTAGCCAAATTTGCCTACAACAACTCCACTCATTCCTCCACCAAACAGTTGCCCTTCCAAACTCTTTATGGTAGAAACCCGACTTTCTCTTCCCTTCACGTAGCACCTTCTCAACCTGCTACCAATTACCTTGAACAAATTCAATCCCTTCAATCGCAACTTCAAACCAACCTTGAAGAAGCAAACCAGCGCTATAAGGAGCAAGCAGACCAATCTCGCACTTTGGCTCCAACCTTTGCAGTAGGAGATCAAGTATGGCTTGATGCTTGCAACATTTGCAGCACTTGCCCAACTCACAAACTCTCCAAAAGAAAGCTTGGCCCCTTTAAAGTAGAATCAGTCATCTCCCCTAACGCCTTTAAACTTACTTTACCTGCAAAATGGAAAGTTATCCACCTGGTCTTTCGCATGTCTCTCCTAGAGCCAGCTTGAGTCCTATACCCGGGCAAGACTCATCCCCCTCCTGAACCGGTCACTGTCCTTGATCATCAAGAGTGGGAAGTAAGCCGTATTCTGGATTCCAGGATACGCAAAGGAAAACTTCAATACCTCGTCAAATGGTCTGTCTTCCAGTCCGACAAAAATAGCACCTTGTGGGAACCAGCCCATCACCTTTGCAATTCACCCAATCTGATTTGAGACTTCCATGCGAGCTACCCTTGCAAACCTTGATAATCATGATTCCATCCCATCCAATCCCATTCCATTCCATTCCACATTTCATCCCATCCAATCCCATTCCATTCCATTCCACATTTCATCCCATCCAATCCCATTCCATTCCATTCCACATTTTATCTTATCCAATCCCATTTCATCTCACATTCTATCTCATCCAATCCCATTCCATTCCATATTCCATCTCATCTAACCCCATTTTATTTCACACCATAATTCCATCAGTTAATTCCTCCATCTCACTGTTTTATTCCTTTTTCTCAATTCCCTTTCATTTCTACTAAATAAAAATTCACTCCTTATTATTAAAGAAAAAAAAATAATATTTCTATTTATAATAAAAAAAAAAAAGAAAATATATATTTATAATTACAAAGTTTCCTTTACTTCCTTCTCCGCATCCTCCCAATTTGCAGTCAACTCCGCAACCATGGAACAAAAAGAATCCAGGTCTTCATTGTTGATTAGTGCCGACATTCTTTGTAGAACTAGAACTTCCGTTACAATATGCCTCTCAAAGCTTTCCTCGCACCTTGCAATCCGAGCTCTCTTTGGCCAAGCATTCCATCCACCTTCCTCCAAGAGCTCTTCGTACGCTCTCTTCCTTTGGCCTCCCAACGTGCCTTCTCCAATATTGTCCGTTAGCCGCCTTGCATCTGTTTTGACCGGCCCTACAACTCGCACCGGATCCGCTTTGCCTCAGCCCTCCATTCCCGTTCCATCCACTCCATCCCTTCCATCTCCTTCATTTCCTTCTCCTAATTCATCCGCTCCTTCTCTCCCTCCATTTCCCGATTCTCCTTCTGCTTTGTTTCCTTCCTCCTCCCTTGCTTCCTTGGTTATGACTCCTACCGGTTTCGCACCGGGCACTTTGCCTCGCACCACGGCATTCATCTGGGCCCCCGGGAGTTCAGTCGGCGGACCCCAGTAAGGTGGTGGTGGTGGTGGTGGTGGTGGTGTATTTGTGGTATACCTTTGGAAACAGGGCAACACTAGCAAAACAAGCAAAATTAGTTACTATTTTATGATCATCAGTCAGTCCAGCTTAGTACTCACCAGGAACTCAAGTCCCCAAGTATTCAATCTCTGGCAATGGTGGTATCTTTTAGTTAACCCTTGGCGCGGACCTACAACTTTGCATCTCCCTCAATGACTCCGCGGGACCCTTGACAGTTGACTCAACATTTATAGGGAAATTACATGCCACTTTGCAAAGGCAACATTGCTCGCACTTGCCTCAAAGGCCTCGGACAGCAGTACTAGGAACACATTGCTTGTTTTGGCAAATACAGTTTTTGCAATGGCGGGACAACAATGACAACATCTTATATAAATTATAAATCAATTGAGTAATAAATTAAATAATTTGTAAGGGTATACAGTAATTTTTAACGACTTGAATTCAATGGGAAAATTTATCTGAGCGCTTGCAGGAGCTTGCTTCATTTTACCTGGGCAACTGTCACGCTTTGCACTTAGGGATTATTGTCTTCATCACTTTGACATGTCCTCTCCTCAGTACCATCTACCTCAGTCTAAAAGCGTGACACAAATAAAAGCACAACATCAATGGTGTGATCCACTATTTCCTCGGGCTTGCGCTGACCTTCCAATCTTGGCGACCAACTCAGTATATACTTGCAAACTTTGCGGTTAACTCCATACTGGTCGGCCATCCATTGTGAGATCCAATCTCCTTCCCTGGCCAATCAACACCCTCGGACTTCCATCTTTGGTCATGCATTTTTTGTTAGTTTGCATCTACGTCTAACTAAGCCATCATTACTGTACAGTTCGCAATTGGACTAGTCCCTACCCTTCATACACTATTACTTCTCATTTGCATTACCTTCAACTTCACTCGCTCCTGTCCCAATTTGTCATACAATTGTACGCTCAGATTCTATTGTCTTGCACTTACGCTATGACCTTGGATCTGTACTACTGCTTCATTTCCTATCCCGTTCCTGTCATTCATTGCCTCACCGCTTCAACTGTAGTTAGCTCATCACCAGTTTGTATCTAGTCACTTTGGATTACCTTATAAGGGCTATCCCCTTGCCTGATGATTGTCTCCTCAGTCAGTTAATTTCATACGTTCTTGCCTTTTACTACAACCTAGTTATCACATTGGACTCAGGTTGAGTTTCCTTCTTCAGAACACATTCCATTCCTCTTGCCATTTGTTGAGTGGCATAACCAAGTTCGCACTTTGCAACTGAGTCTTGCTATTTGCACTTGCCCTTGCACTTGGCATTCCTTTGTGCTCACAATCATCTAAGAATTGCCCTATAGTACGTGGGGTGGTCGTGTGACAGAGGGGAATTGTTACATGCTGGAATTGATACGGCACCTTGTCTTTCCCCATCCACCGGTGTTTCTAGAACCAACACCGGAGTCCCTCCTAAAACAAAGTGGTGGCCACTCTTGCCCCCTGAGGCCACCTAACCCTGCCAATTGAGCCAGGGTAGCCCAAAAATACCGTCCACCAATCCAAGCCGGGTTACACCAAAAGAGCAGTTGATCTTGAAGGTTGTCAAAGAGGTTGTTGATAATTGGACTGGTCCTGCCCAGTCCTGAGTGACTAAGCCACCAACACCTTCCTCCCCATCAAAACCAACACAGCGTATAGGGTGTTGTTGCTGCTGGATTGGGAGCCCAAATTTGCGGGCCAAGCTTTCATTGAGGAAGTTTGCCATCAACCCCGTGTTGATGAGGATGGTGACCAGGGTTACCTTCTCTTTGGAGATAAGGGAGACTGGGACCATGATGCAATGGCTGTTTGTCATGAGCTTGACCCGGATGGAAGCCACTGGGATTTCTGGCGGGTAGTCGTTCTCCAAGAGCGTGTCCTGCCCTAACTCCCAGGGTCCCTTTTCAATGTCGGAATATTCTTTGTCCAGACCAAACTTGAGCAGGGAGGGCGGCTGGGGGTGGGAGGGGGCTGGGGTGGTCACAAGGGATTCAGCGGGATGATCCACCAGGGCAATGGGGATCTTGGGCAGGTAACGGTGGTATTCTTTGGGAAGAACCCCCTGGTTGTCCATCACAAATTTGACCCTGGGATCACAAGCGGTTGGTGGGTTCAAGCAGTTCAGGCTTCCCGTATGGCTGGGAGAGACTGGCTGCAGGCAGCAAAAACAGAGACTTTTGATCCTGCAGAGGACCCTGGAGAGGTCCATGACTGAGGGCTGGCAGCCAAGTTTTGCCTGGATGGCATTGGTTTTCCATGGCATCTGGGTCCACTAAGGGGCATTGGGCCAGGGGGGGCTGCTGGAGGTGGGGGGGGGGCGGTAGAGTTGGGGGTTTGACTTTGCTGCAGTTGGGACCCTGGTTCTGATCTAATTTATTCGCTTGAGTTTCTGGGCGGAGTCAATGGCCAACTTCATTTTTTCTTCTAGCAAAGAGCATAGAATCCACTCATTGGAGACCGCCCGCTTGGCAACCTTGGGGTTGAGGCCCTGCTCATAAAGTTTGATGCGGGCATTTTCATGCATGCTGACCAGGTAGCAGAGGGAAATGAATTGGGAGTTATACTTGGTGATTGTGAGCAAACCCTGCTTGCAAGCCTCCAGGGCCTTCTCTGCGTTGTTGCGCCTGAATTTTTCCCCAAATTTTGCCACCATCTCGGCGTAAAAGGCGGATATGGAGGATAGAGCCAGCGTATCAAAAGGGAGTCTGTCCAAATTGGCATAGTCTTTGAGAACCCCATGCTTGCGGGCATTGGTGATAATGAGTGTCCAGTACCAATTATTGGCTGGTGAAGACTCCTTGCGGTTCTCAGACGGTCTCCAGCCAAAGTGGCAGGAGATCCAGGTTATTTTTGCTGATTTGTACTGGAAGAAGGATCCTTGGGAGCGCAAGTAGAGCCTGGTGGCGCGGAGAAACAAGTCCAGCTGGGCTGTTTCCCCTGAGAACCAAAGATCCAGGATTTTCAAGGGTTTGAGGCAACTGTGATGGTCTCCGTCTGGGCCAAACCAGTGGTGTTGGTGAGGGGGGGGGGGGGGTCAAAGGGAGCAGACTCCCGTCCGCCGTGGAGTCCTAGTGGAAAGTTGGAAGAAGAGGGGGGCTGCCCAGAACAGCCCTGAGAGGTGTCCGTGGGGGCGTCAAGCTTCAGGTTTGACAGCAAGGTGTGGATGTTGCTGACTTGTCCCGCCAGCAACTGGACCAATTTCATTTGAGAATCCAGATTGAGTAGCGCGGTACTCATCTGCAAAACCTCCTTGGATAAGCGGTCCAATTGGGATTCTCCATCCTCCGCATCCAGAAAGGAGCTGGTCTCCCCCATACTTTCTGGGGGGGGAGTAACCTTCTAGAGGCCAGCTTGCGTCTGGCTGTTGGCCATAGCGGGGGGGGGGAGGTTGGGATGACGGGCTTGTCAATGGAGGGTTTGGGGAGCGGGACTTATGGGTATTGCCGGTAAGGTGAAAGATGGAAATGGTGGAAGAAAGAAGGGGGGGGTGAGAGGCTGGGGAACGAGGGAGTGAGAAGAGGGGTGGACGGTAAAGTGTTGAGGGGAAATTGGGAGATTTCTAATTTAATGAATTTTGTTTGGTTTTTGGGGCAAGGTAGATTTTCAGGTTTTATTGGGGGGGGTTTGTTTTGCAGGGGACAGGGGGGCAGGGACTCTTGGCAGGTTTTGTCAAAGAAGAGACGTAGGTGTGATTTCAAAATGGTAGAGGAAGAAAACAAAAGAAATCTCCTGCGGAAAGGAAGAAAAGGAGGGGAAAACAACAACCAATTGCTCCATTTATAGATAACACGTCGCGTCTTTGAGTAACACAAACGTGTTCCCATTCTCAACGCGTCTATAGTTACAGGCCTGAAACTATGGAATACCAAAACAGGGGGTGGCTTTCTATCAACAGTATTGTTTTTAAACTGAGTGTAGAGCTGTAATAGAAGTAGTATGACAATGACACGCGGAGCAAGGAACACAAGCTTGTTCAAAAAATGAGAAACTGTAAACAAAGAAAAAAAAAAGGGAACTTAGTTCTTTTCTTCCTTTTCTTTCTTCTTTTCTTCCTTTTTTTTTTTTTTTTTTTTTTTTTTTTTTTTTTAGATTTTGACAGGTTGGAGCTGACATGTAAGAGCTAACTTCCTACCCATCAGTTGTTCAACCAATGTGCAACATCTGTTGGCCGGGGGTTGTTCTTGTGATGAGAATATATTAATTGGCCTGAAAGTCTAAAGATAACATGACCGTTCAATAGTTGCTAGAATCGTACTTGAAATCAAGCGTGAGAGCTTCAAGCTGGTCACATGGGACTGTTAGTTGGTGAGTTTTGTTGAGAGCATATATTTTTCATTTTGTCAATCACCCTTCAATCTAGTCAGAACTCAAGAGTATATATATATTCTAAGTACACAATTTTCTAGAGTATTCCATATTTTCCCAGCAAGGTAAGTACATAGTAGATGTTTCTAGATTATTCTATAGTTTTGTATATGCATATATCCCATATTCTTAATACTCCCCCCCACAATTTATTGGGGATAAACGGTTGCACGATGAATTGTGAAAGAGAGAAGTGAAAAAAAAAAAAGAAAAGAAAAGAAAGAAAAAAAAAATGTCCATCCATCCACATAGCTAAGAACCTTGAGCAGAATTTGGCAACCTTTGTTTTACCCAGCGACTTTGTCATGATTTCTGCAACTTGATCCGCTCCTCTGATCCACTTGATGTGTATTTTGCCGCATTGCAAATGTTTGCTCACAAAATGATAGTCCTGATTGATGTGTTTGGTCCTCTTCATGCTTGCTCGATCAGACGCGATCTTTATTGCCAACTGATTATTGGATAGGAGAGTGGGTTGAGGCGTGTGCGGGAAAAGTTTGCTTAGGAGTTTCCACAACCACATGGCTTCCACTGCGGCATAAGATAGTGCCATGTATTTGGCTTGACATGTGGATTGGGCGACACATTGCTGGCGCCTTGATCCCCAGTGCATTGGCACATCCCAGATGGAGCATAAAAATCCGTGGCTTGATTGTGCTCCCTTGCCCCCCCAATTTGCATCCACATACATTTTAAAGGCGTCATTGGAGTTGGGTGCAATAGTAAGAGTGAGGTGACGTGTGTGATAGACGTATTGGATAAGGCACCAAAGAGCTTCCCAGTGCGTTTTGTTGGGATTGAGAGCAAAGCGCGCAAGATAATTCACACTGAAGGCAATGTTGGGCCTTGTGCCCTGAGCTAGATAAAGGAGCATTCCAATTCAATGCAGGTAGTCCAAGTTGGCCGTGGTGGAGAGGTTGGAAAGCAGCAATGTGTCTAAAAGGGGTGTGTTGGCGCCCGGGAGGCAGTTCTTGGTTTTGGCTAATTTGTAAATCAGGGCTGGCTGGTTGAGATTGAAACCTCCCTTTGTGGGTAGAATCTGAATTCCGACAATAGACAAGAGACCAGTGTCCCATTTGAGGTTGATTGCCGTTGCTAGCTCAGCCTTCAGCGTTTCCAGTAATTCTGGGGTCTCAGCTGTTAGTAATCTGTTGTCAAAATGGATCCACAGGAAGGCGCCGCCCTTTTCATTGTTCAACGTGTAGGTGCTTTGATCTTTGTGGTTTGATTCAAATCCATCTCAATCCTTATTTTGTTAATTGAGATATTCTTATTTTTTCATAGTTTTGTGTTGCTATTGACAGGTTGCTCTGTACATAGTAGCAAGCTGACATTCCCCCACTCCAAGATATGTCTATATCTGAAAAAAAAAAATTTGGGTTAATGCCTCCTGCTGGCTCTGTAGTTCCTCAGGTGTATAGGTCCGTCAGGGATATTATGTTCAGGCAACCATTCATCTTTATCAGCTGATTCTCCCTTGTATCTAGCCAGGTAGAGTCTGACATCTTTTCCATTGATCCTATCTTTTTTATCTTCAAGGATCTTGCTAATTTTTCCTTTGTCCTTTTCAGGTTCTTCTGTAACAGGTATTGCAAGTGAAGGAGTATGTTCTCCATTCCTTGGGTGGTAGTGCTTGATGAGACTTACTGGGAAGACGGGATGTTTTCTAGAAAGCTCATCACTGAGGATTACTTCCACAGCATTTTTACCATGAAGTTTTTCAATGGTGGAAGGTCCAACAAAGCTAGTCCAAGCTTTTTATTTCCAGCTAAGTTGGTAAAGTTGGTGGTATAGATCAAGACTTGATCACCAATCTTGAAATCAGGTTCCTTATGGGTTTTATCCCATCTTTGCTGGTTATACTCCACAGCATCCTGGACGCACTTAACAGCATGATTGTTAGCTACATCTATCATGTTTTTGAAATCAAGTGATGCAGGGTGAATATTTGTCAGCTGGTGGTTAAGGTTATCCTTGGGTAATCTAGGAATCCATCTTCTTTCCAGTATGTAGGGTGCTTCCTTAGTAGTAGAGTGCTTGCTACTGTTGTAGGCCATCTCCAGTGCAGGTAAAAGGCTAACCCAATTGTGACAATAACCGTCAGAATTCTTGTATTCTATTCCAAAGCCACAGAATCTCCTGAGCATGTCTTCCAGGGTCTGAATCATTCTTTCAGCTAAGCCATCTGTCTGAGGGTGATAAGCTGTAGAGAAAGCTAAGGTGGTTCCAAGAATATCATGACGATTCCTCCAGAACTCAGAGGTGAATTTAGGATCTCTGTCACTGATAATAATCTTGGGAACTCCAACATCAGCAATGAGTCTGTTCCAAAATAATAGGGCAACTTCCATAGCAGTTTCTTCCTTGTGATTAGGTAGGAACTTTGTTTTCTTGGAGAACCTATCCACAATGACTAGGACTGAGTTGTAGGAATAGGCTCCTCGTGTTGGTAGTCCAGTTACAAAATCCATATTGATGATCTCCCATCTTTTCTTGGGTTCAGAAATCTTTTTCAGTAGACCAAACCGTTTCCCAGTAGCCCTGTTGGACTTCTGACAAGTTTCACAACTGGTAACATACTGTATAGTGGAGTCTCTCCAATTAACCCACCAAGCAGTTTGTTTAACCTTATATAAGGTTCTATCAGCAGATAAATGACCAGATGAGCAGTTATCATGGCACTCAGCCAGAACATGTTTGATATGGTCATCCTTAGTTAAGACTATAACACTTGAATGTTGATGCCTATAGTATACCAGACCATCCCATATGGTGAACCTTCCAACTTTGTATGGTTTCAAAAGAGGTTCAGGTAGGCTATTGATCAATTCAGAAGGTGGAGAAGTACTTTCCATAACAGTGATCAGAGTCTTTATGCCAGAACTGTAAGATTCTTTGATTGAGTTGAACAATGATTCATTCAGTTCACAAATGTGGATTCCCATTATAGGAGCTTCAATTTTTAACCTGTTAATGTTAAGGATAGGGAAGATATCATTATCCTCTGGATCATAAGCAGGGTTACTTGGGTCATTGGGTAACACATTCCTGCTTAAAATATCAGCATTCTGGTGTTTAGTCCCAGCTTGATGAACTATGGTCATCTGACCTCTGTACTGTTGTATAGCTATCTGCCATCTTAGCATGTGCCTACTAGGGGTCTTCATGTTCATCAATGTCCTGACAGCATTGCAGTCAGTAATCACAGTGAAATTGGTGCCTTCTAAGTAACAATGGAGTTTCTCTAGAGCCCATAATAGGGCAAGACATTCCATTTGGCTTGCACCATACCTTTTCTCAGTGTCTTTAATTTGTCTGGATATGAAGAGTATAGGTTTTTCACTGGTTTGTCATCCTCTATGACTTTGTGGTGTAAAGCAGCTCCTAGCCCTTCCATGCTGGAATCTATGTAGAGTTTGAAAGTTTTAGAATAATCTGGCTGAATCAGTACTGGAGCTGAGGTCATTGCCATCTTGAGTTCCTCATAGTTCTTGACTCTGTAATGAGTCATTTCAAACACGGTGGTGTTGTTGCAGATCTCATACAGAAATTTGGTTAGAAGAGAAAACTTTGGTAAGTACTACCTATAGAATCTGCAGAAGCTGATAAAGGATAGGAGTTCAGTTTTATTCTGAGGCATAGGCCTATTCATTACTGCTGCTATTTTGTTTTGGTCAGCAGCTAAGGTTAGTCCGGAGAAAATGTGTCCTAAGGCTTTGAGTTCCCCGTAGCCAAAGTTACACTTTTTCATTGATACTTTCAATCCCACGGCAGAGATGGTTTTGAGGACTAGCCTTAATTTCTCCATGTGAGTATCCAAATGATCAGAGTAGATGATAAAATCATCAATGTATACCATTATCCATCCCTGTCTGATGAATAATCCTAAGACAATATCCATCATCCTTTGAAAATGAGAAGGAGAATTTTTAATACCAAAAGCATCCTAAGATACTCATAAATTCCCAAATGACAGATAATCCTCATGAATTTCCGGCTATCAGGGCTGATGGGTATTTGGTGAAAACCTTTCAGAATGTCCATGGTAGTGATGTATTTGGCTTTGGACAGGTTATGCAGAGCATGGTCAATTCTTGGAATTGGGTAATAATCAGCTTGGGTGTAGTTGTTCAGCATTCTGAAATCTCCAACCATTCTTGACTTATCATTGTGCCAAGCTATAATTACTGGGGTAGTGATGTCCACTTGTTCATTGTATCCTACTTTCCTTAAGACTTTTAAGTCAACCAACTCTTGAATATGGGTTTCCAGAGAAGCTCTAGATTTTGTACTAGAAGGGTAAGCAGGTCTCCTGAGGTTAGGTGGGTAAGGAGGCTTAATGGTTAGAGTTAGGATCATATCATGTCCTTTGATGTTACCAATGGGGTGATCCTTGGTACAGAAAGCATTCTGATTTTCAAAGCATACTTGTAGGATATCCCGTTTCTGTTCTTCATTGAGAAGGGAATTCAAAGCAGCTTGAGAGAAGTATTCCTGATTGAAATTCTCTAAGTGTTTTTCATAAGTTGAATCAGAAGTTTGAGGGTTGCAATGGCATATTTGGAACTTCTTATTCCAGTCTCCACCTATAGTGAAGTATCTACCCTTGCTTTGGAATACAGCTATACCATATAAGCAAAGAGAATCATTTCCAAGGATAAAATAATCACATACTCTGTTTTGGAGCACTAAAAATTCAATGTTCAGTTTGAGTGATCCTTTAGAGTGAGAGAGTACAATATCAGAAGATCATACTCCAACAGCATTGAGAGCAGAATTACAACCGCTGAACTTAGCCTGAGGTACTGGTAGTAGGTTCAGCTTCCAGTTTGGGTCTTGTTTCTCCAGATAAGTTGAACCAACGCAAGAGCAAAAGGCTCCACTGTCTAGAAGTAACTTAACAGGGGAACCTTGGATTAAACCAGTAGCATAGCATGTTTTGCCTGAAGTGTAACTTTTACCGGCAGAAGTTTTTAGAGTCAAGGCCTTAGCCTCAGAGATGTGGTGAATTTTCATGTTGGGATTCCATTTTTGAGGTAAGTTAGAATCCTCATTGACGGAATTTATTTCCAGAGAAGACTCAATACTACCTTCAATAACATTGATGGGGTTAGTGATCATTAGATCACAATCAGAGAGTGATCCATCAGTATCATCAAGGTGAGGGTCAGGATTGTCATACTCTTCTCCTTCAATAAGATTAATCCTTTTCCTAGGTAGAGGACAATCAGGTTTTACGTGTCCTGTTTGGTTACAGTTCCAACATACTATTTCTTTTGATTCTGGAGTCTTCTTGACTTCCAAGGTAGATGGATTGGTAGCAGGGGATTCTTTAGTTTTGGCAGTATATTCTTCCCTGTTCCTAGTATTTTGTTCCCTGGGGAGTCTATTGACCCTTTTATCAAGACAATTCATATCAATAGTCTCTTCTAATACACCTATAAAGGTGGAAAGATCTGAATCCATAGGCATCCTGCACCTCACACTGTGGTTGATTTGTCCGGGACATAAGTTGAGGAGTCTTTCATTGACTTCTTCTTTATCAGCATCAGGGTAAAAACAGTCTGACCTCTTTTTCTGGTCTAAGCACCACTTATGAGGTTTGTCCTTGAATGGATCAAACTGGGAAGTTTCAAAAGTTTTCATCATCTTTCTTTTCCGAATCCTGGTACCGAATTGCACTTTGATCAATTCTTTCCAAGAATTCCAGGATAAAGATCCAACTTCTTCTCTTTTATTGATAAACAAATCAAGAGCTACTCCTTCAAATAGTCTGGGCAATCTTACCACAGCTATTGCATCAGGGAGCTCATAAGAAGAAAGAGTATAGTCAATAAATTTAATGAAACTGAAATGGTTGTATTCTCCTTCTCCAGAGAATTCAGGCCATTCAGTGATGGGAGGAAGTAACTTCAAAGCCTGCTCCATTTCAGGAGTGGGACTGGGTCTGAAAGACTCATTCCTAGTTATCCTGGTTCTGGGAGGAACACTAGGAGTACTGGTGAACCTGGCAGGCCTAGTTTCTTCTAGGTCAATGAACGGAGAGTTAATCAAATTGATCTTAAGATCTCTGAGATCATTCTTAATCATACCTAAATCCAAATCAAGTTTGTTGCTTAATAAGTCAGTTTTGTTAATCAGATGAGCTGAAAGAGTAGGAATAGTTTTCTTAAATTCTTCCTTAAGCTGGTCTATGGTTGCAAAAATATCTTCCTGAAGAATTGATTGGTTATCATCAATATGTTTCATCAGGTTCAACTTACTAGCTTTTATAATATCCTTGATTTGTTGTATTTCCAACTCATCAATTCTCATAATCTGAGACTGAGTGTCAATCACTCTGAAAATACTTGAACTCAATTTGTCCAATTGTTGATAAACTTTTTCAAAGCATTGGCTAATAATAGTAAAATCGTGTGACACATTTACAGAAAAGCTATTAAGAGCTACTACATCTAATTGTGGTACCCCTTTTTCCACTTCTGTGCTAGGGATATTATGCTGTCCCAATCCTTTGGGTTCCTTAACTTCTGATGGGCTGAGGAACTCTTCTTTTTGGGGTCCTTTCCCTTTAAGGAAGCTAACTGATCCCAAGGATTCCAGTTCTGCACGTAGCCTTCTACTTCTTTCTTTGGGATCAACCTTTGCAGAGAAATCTGAGATTTCTTTGCCAGAGAAATAGCTTTTCTCATACCTGGTTGATCCTCCTGGGTCTGAGCCAATTTGAATTGTTCCCAATAGCTCACATGCTCTTTCACTAAAACTTTGACTCTTTCCTCCTTGGTTGAGTCCAGCTGGGGTGGTGTAGGAGGACCTGTACCCTCCTCGGATAGGTTTTTGGGCAACGGGAGGTTCTCCAACAGACTGTTGGTTGAGTTGGCGGCCGCGGTCTTTGCCGTTGTCATCCCGCGTGATGCTATGGCCACAGTTTTGAGTCCCCTCATTGCGCTTGCAACTGGAGTCCTTGCGCGCATGGTTTCCTCCGGGCAGAGATCCATAAAATGGGGCTTTACCTGTTGCGCGGGTGTTGCACCTATTTTGATGCATAGCACCAAAAAAATGAGTAACTCTTTTGTTGAAACTTTTGAAAAGACTTTAAAAATATAAAAATGATATTTTTTGTGTGTTTTATATTTTTAATAATTTTTTATATATATCTTAACTTACTTAAAGTTAAATTCAAGTGTAACAACACTTGGTTGGGATCACAACTATCCTTGGGGGGTATTCCAAAGGGGTCTGAGTGAGTTCCAATCAGATCCTGGGATAAATCCAAGGGTAAGTCCAATGGTACACTTTCTGGGACGTCCTCTACGAGGTCCTGGTCAATGAGATCACCAAAAAAAAAAATCCACTGAGATGGATAAAAACAAAAAATATGAGTTTAATATTTTTTTTTATTTTTACGTGTTAAAATGATATTTTTTAGAAAAAATAATCACTTTTATTATTTTTGGATTTTTCTTTATCTTCAGGTTTATTCAGTTTATAAATATAAAGCTGCCTTTGATAAATCTTCCACTCCTTATGTTGCCTTAATAAATAATTGAAATTGATAATTATTTCAAGCTCAAGTTCTTTGTCCTTTATAACCTGCTGTTTATAATAAAGCAATTTCTCCTGTTGTTGCTCAGGAGTTATAATAACAGGGACAAATTTACAGAGTTTTTCTTCTTTTTTCTTTTTAAGAAGGTTTAAATAATAATTGATCAATTCTCCGTTGGTCTTAAGATCCACTAGAGAAACAAATGATCAAAAATATATGTTATAAGTATGTTAACTTATTTTTTTTTTTAGAATAAATAGACTGGTCCAAGGAATAAATAATTAAAAATTAATTATTTAAGGATATTTCCCGGCCAGACCCCCAGTTTTCAGCTCTCTGATACCAGGAACCTTACAGTCCTTTAGCTACAGAGAGTGATAAAAATACTGGAATAATAATAATAATTATTATTCCAAAAATAAACACTTAGAAGCTCAAATAAATGATATAATAAGAGCAGTTGCAAGGTTTAATTGGTTTTGTAATAAATGGTTTTCAATATTATATAAAAGAGGGGCCACAGTATAATACTACTGGGGATCTTTACAGACTAGCAACCTCTCTTCAAGGGGCCTCCTTAGGCAGTTTAAGAACCTTGGAATAAATATGGGTGCCTTAGAAAGGACAAATTCCACTAATGGCTGGGCTTAACAGCACAAATGGCCAAGACAGGAAGGTAAACACTCACTCTGAGCACTTTACCACAAGAATCCTGGAATGATTGGAAGGTTTTCAGAGCAGATGGGGTAGATTGCTTGACTAAACTTCAAGGGTTTGATTGGTTAATAAGGGTAAATAATACTACTACAGACTAAGTCATAAATCACTTGCTTATCTTCATATAAGCATTTGATCAACAATGACACAGTTTCTGATTGATAATAAATAATTCCTGGTAACTATGCTTGAATAATGGATCCAAAGAGGTCTTTATAAATACCTTTTTGGGGGATTTTGAGCTTCTCAGGGCACGTAGAGAGGGTTCTGCTTGTGGTCTGAGGCTGGAAAGCAGGTCAGGGCAATATTGGTACGTCTACTTGGTGCTTTCAATCAGCTGTCCTTAGATCTGCTAGATTTCTGTACTATTTTAGCCACAGGATCTGTTAATCTGTTATAGCTAAAATTTGATCATTCTGTACTCATCGTTCATTTGTACTATTGATATTGCTTTAAAGCGGGCAGATGTGGATTTTTACTGATTTTACATTATCTGCTGATCATGTAGATAATTTATAATAATTTTTATGAACACTCCTTGTAGTGTTTTGTGGTCTTCAAAGATCAGGGTCAGTGATTTACGTGATAATCCTTGATCTTTGATTTATTATTAAAAAAATGTTTTAAACTTAATTTTCATTAATTTTATTTAAGTTTTGATCTTTTTAGATCATTATTGATGCATATTTCAGTTTGTTACATATACTAGGCAACCCTAACTAGGTTGTAGCTCTTCTGAGCAGTACCTGGTTGTCAGATTAGTCACGACTGATCCAGACGCGGGGATCAGTTAGTACAGATGCGCGCGGGGTAGGATCCGCTGTGTGTGTGGAAGAATCAGCTGTGCGCGGGTCTCTAGTATGCGGGAATATGCTACTACTAGTATGTAGGGATATGTAATGATGCGGGGCTGCGTGCGGGAATTGTGACATAACACATTTCCGCGTGTAACTCCTAAAATATACACAACACCTCAATTCTGAGTGAGTTTTAGGTTTAAACCCTATACGTGAAAATACGTGTGAAATATTAGAATGGCCAAAAAGTGCCATACTGGTGTCGTAATTTTTAGTACTTTTGTTTTTAATTATTTTAAAAATATGAGGACTTGGAATTCAAGGGTGGGGTCAGTGAGTGACCCTAACTAATTTTGGGTGAGGAATCCATTTCTTTAATAATATTTATGGATTTCTCACTACTTATTTTGTTAATTGAGATATTCTTATTTTTCATAGTTTTGTGTTGCTATTGACAGGTTGCTCTGTACATAGTAGCAAGCTGACAAGTAATGATTTCATAAATAATTCTACTATAAATCAGACAGGGAAATAAATCACTTGCCTAACTCTTTTAAGAAATTGAGAACGGATTACAAAGCATCTGGAAAATAATTCATAAATTTCTAGGCAACTGGGGAACAACAAGCCAAAGAAGTTCTGTATAAATACCTTTTTTGGGTGAACAAGAGCCCCCTCAGGCCATGTAGAAGGGGTATGCCTCAAGGGCTAAGGCTTGTAAGCCATCCAGGGAGCTTTTTGCACTTTCTCAAGGTGCTTTCAATCAGCTGACCTCAGATCTGCCGGACTTCTGCATGTTTTTAGCTCTTGAGCCACTGCCTCATTTTTTTTTGTAATAAATAAAGCCAACCCTTGGCTTTTTTATTCAGCTCATTGGACATTGGAAGATAACCATTTAACTTGGTGGATGGAGGTTGGCCAAAAAAGGTTTTTTTTCATCCCAAAAACAGGCATCATTGTTGTAGGAATATTCAGCCATTTGATAAGGATAAGATGATTGGCTTTCTTTAGTTGACTAGATGATTTGGAAGCAGAAAGGGGAGGAGGGTTGAGTGTTATTGAAATTTTTGTGGTTGAGTTCCTTGGAAAGGTTTTCTTGGGATAATTTCAATGGGAAGCTATCTGACCAGCCATCTGAAAAGTGGGAGAGAGATCAAGTGATGAGTGTGTGTGCAATCAATTGATGAGTGTTATAAATCAACAAGGTAATAAATCAATGATTGCAAAAAATTGATGAGTGCAATAAATCAATGAGTGCAATAAATCAATGAGTGCAATAAATCAATGGGTATAAGGAGATTGGATGTGGGAAGTTTCAATTGCAAGATGAAGAATGATTTATAAATTGATGAGTTTGGAAGTAGGAAGCAGATATGGAAGAGGAAGACCAGAGTGATGGAATATCAAATGAGGGTGAATTTGGAAGTAAGGTGGAAGCAATGGGTTGATGGTGTGTTTGGGTGGGTGTTGGATGTTGCATGAGCCTTTAAATACTTTATTTAAAAAAACTCATTTAGTTTTAAGTAAATATGACACATCTGATTTGAAATGATTGAGTTTCTTTGGTTCTTAATGGTGTGTTTGAAATTAAGGTTTTTCAATGAAACATGCCATTAAAAAAATGGTGGGTTTGCTAAATTTGATAAACTCTAATGTCTAACCTAAAATCACCATGTTTAGACCACTTTTTGAGGTAGTTCTGCATTTTTGGCCTTCTCTATATGAATAATCTGATATTAAATATGATTTTGAATGATTTCATGCCTCTTACTTATCTCGTGGGGATTACCAATCCTCTCCTCAACCATAACATCACCTTTCAACATCCAGAATCTACTTCACACCTCACCAATAAAGCAATCACACATCACTACTTACCACAACTCAACCAACACTCCACCCCCACTAAACAAACACCCCTAAATCAAACCTTTAAGCAAAAATCATAAAAAAAACTCCTCAAAAATTCTTTCTCAACCTTTTTTGACTTTTTTTCTAATCATTAACCAATCAATTGAAAATCAAAAAAAAAAATTCCTCCAATCTCAAGTCTCTGGAATCTTCATCTCTCTCAAATTCTTCATATTTATGCTTTATATACTCTATCTAAAAATCCAAAGTCTTCACAAAAAAACCATCTCAAAATCAAAATCAAAAAATGGCTCAACAACACATCAACCCACTTTTCCAATCTGCCTCTGCTGCTTCTTCTTCTGCTCCTTCTAATTCTTTAGATTATACCCATGATTCCACTCTTTTGGCTCCTCCACCTGAATTATCATATCATTCAATGGAGGAACTTGTGCCTGCTTTTTAAGGATGGGCTCAGTCTCATGGATACACCATTTTCACCAAATTCCCAAATGATAAGGAGAAAAGATATACTTGCAAATGTTACAAATCTGGTAAATATAAATCCAATTTGGATAACAGAAAACTTTCAACAACTAGAAAAACAAACTGTACTTTCAGATTCTCTGGGAAATTTTAACTTCACTCAAGTTTGGGCAGCATGAGAAACCTTTTTTTATTTTTTAAGGTCAGTTATTGTGTTGATCCTCTCAGAAAACTCTTCTCATTTAATAATGAAATAGGTAAAATAAAACTCAATCTTCAATTTTCCAATTCTCAAGTTCTATATAATCTGTAAAATAGCAAAAATGTTCCCACTTTTTAATACAGGAATTTCAAAATTTTCATTTCTCCAATATTTTCAAATAAGAACACTGAGATAAGCATATAGGTATTTTTTGGGGAAACCCGTTGATGTTCTCTAATTTTTCTTTTCCATCTTTCAAATTCTAATCATCTGAGTGAATCTTATTCATCAATTTTTTTTTTGCATTTTTTCTTTTTGAACACAAGTCAAAATCAACTACAACTTGCAGGAGAGAAGAAAAAAAATCCTGGAAAAAAGACAATGTATCAAATGAGTGTGTAGAAAATTCAAAAATTCCTGGAAAATATTTTCAAAAAATCTATGTAACACCAAAAACAACTATAGTGTATAAACCGAGGCGCCACTTCATCAACAAGTCATTTTTTTTACTCAAAAAAAAAGAAAAAGAAAAGAGAAAATAGCTCAATTAACCCCCATCATCGCTATACTGTGAGCGGTGGCGCTCGCAGACGATCCATTGCTGGAAGCCGAAGCGGTTGCGCTTACGGAGTAATCTGAGTCGGCGGAATCACTGGGAAAGACTGAGTTACTTGGATGGTATTCTGGAGCGACAGAATTTCCTGTCCAAGCAACGTTAGTGTACACAGCGTTTGGTGCGGCTGAGCTAGCGGAAGGAATTTCCGGGGTAACAGTGTTTACCGCTGCAGGGGTACTATTGGAACCGTTCGATGTAGTCGGCTCATTTTGTGCGACAGGATTCTGGTTGAGAGTACTATCCTTGCCAGTTGAATTGTCAGCACTCATAGGCGCAACAGGAGCTACTGCAGGCGCGGTGGTGTTTCCAGCTGTGTCTACATTAGAGTCGACGTCGCTCAGAGTGGCCGGAGTCGATGACCCCAGGGTCGATGTTGAATTATCAGCCTTTGTCGAGTTGCCAGTTGAAGTGCTCAAAGCAACATCACCGATAGTGGTGTTACCCATGGCTGGCGCCGTTGTGGGGTTGGTTGGTTGACTTATAGTGTCAGCGTGGCTGGAGTTAACTACTCCAACTTGGGCGAAGTTTCCAGTTGCACTGTCAGCAGCATTAGTAGTGTTAACAGCAGCCACAGTAGCCGTCGCATCAGCTGATGTGGCATTTTGAGCAACCAAAGAGGTACCGTTGCCACTCGCCGAATTTGCATCACCAAGAGCCGTACTATTCACGCCTGGGGTGCTATTCAAGATGGTCGAGTTGTCGGCACCGGCGACGTCGTTAGAATCGATCGGGGAAGTTGTAGTATTTGCGGCTAGATCACTGCTAACATTAGTAGCGTCCTTCGCTGCCGGCGGAGTGGCTGCATCAGTTGATGTAGCACTACCAGCTGTCGGCGAACTGCTGTTTGCGCTCTTCATAGTGGCATCATCGGGAGCGGTGGCATTCAAGACTGGAGCGCTGTTCAAGCTTGTAGAGTTACCGGCGCTAGGAATGCTGCCCGGCGCGGCTGCGGAAGCCGTTGTATTTGGGGCTAAGTCACTGCTAACGTTGGTAACGTCCTTTGCTCCTGACGGGGTGACTCCATTGATAGACGTAGAACTATCAGATCCAAGCAAGGAGCTGTTTGCACCATTTAACGAAGCACCAATGGGTGCAGTGGCGTTTAACGCTGAGGAGCTGTTAACACTAGTCGAGTTATCGGTGGTAGTGATGCTATTTACATCTACCTCTGACACTGTGCTGTTATTGGTTGGGCTTACAGGGATGGTAGTAGCGTTCAGAGCTGCAGTAGAGTTCAGAGCCGCTGAGGTAGCTGTTCCATCAGCTGATGTGTCATTATTCGCCGCAAATAATGTGCTGTTTGCCCCATTCCAGGGAGTATCGGTGGGAGCGGTCGCGTTTAGGGCGGCAGCACTATTGAGGTTGGTCGAGTTATCGGTGCTAGCAAGGCTGCTTTGATCAACAGCTGGAACGGTGGTGTTTACCATTGCATCTCCAGTGGTGCTGGTTGTGTTCAGCGCTACTGGAGCAGCTGCTCCGTCAGTTGATGTGACATTGCTCGCTGAAAGTAATGTGCTATTTGCGCTATTCAAGGAAGCGTCGGTGGGAGCGGTAGCGTTAAGCGCGGCAGCACTATTGAGGCTGGTCGAGTTATCGGTGCTGGCAACGTTGTTTTGATCAACAGCTGGAACGGTGGTGTTTACCACTGCATCTCCAGTGGCGCCGGTTGTGTTCAGCGCTACTGGAGCAGCTGCTCCATCAGCTGATGTGACATTGTTCGCTGAAAGTAATGTGCTGTTTGCGCTATTCAAGGAAGCGGCGGTGGGAGCGGTAGCGTTAAGCGCGGCAGCACTGCTGAGGCTGGTCGAGTTATCGGTGCTAGCAACGTTGTTTTGATCAACAGCTGGCACGGTTGTGTTTACCACTGCATTTCCAGTGGCGCCGGTTGTGTTCAGCGCTACTGGAGCAGCTGCTCCATCAGCTGATGTGACATTGTTCGCTGAAAGTAATGTGCTGTTTGCGCTATTTAAGGAAGCGTCGTTGGGAGCGGTAGCGTTAAGCGCGGCAGCACTATTGAGGCTGGTCGAGTTATCGGTGCTGGCAACGTTGTTTTGATCAACAGCTGGAACGGTGGTGTTTACCACTGCATCTCCAGTGGCGCCGGTTGTGTTCAGCGCTACTGGAGCAGCTGCTCCATCAGCTGATGTGACATTGTTCGCTGAAAGTAATGTGCTATTTGCGCTATTCAAGGAAGCGTCGGTGGGAGCGGTAGCGTTAAGGGCGGCAGCACTATTGAGGCTGGTCGAGTTATCGGTGCTAGCAACGTTGTTTTGATCAACAGCTGGAACGGTGGTGTTTACCACTGCTTCTCCTGTGGTGCTGGTGACGTTCAACGTTGCCGAAGTAGCTGCTCCATCAACTGATGTGACATTACTCGCTGAAAGTAATGTGCTATTTGCGCTGTTTGAGGGAGCGTCCGCGGTAGCGGTAGCATTTAGGGCGACAGCGCTGTTGAGGCTGGTCGAGTTATCGATGCTAGCAATGCTGTTTTGATCAACAGTTGGAACGGTGGTGTTTACCACTGCATCTCCAGTGTTGCTGGTTGTGTTCAGCGCTACTGGAGCAGCTGTTCCATCAGCCGATGTGCCATTGTTCGTCGCAAGTAATGTGCTATTTGCCCCATTCAAGGAAGCATCAGTGGGAGCGGACTCGTTCAGGGTGGCAGCACTGTTGAGGCTGGTGGTGTTAGTAACGCTGTTTTGATCAACAGCTGGCACAGTGACGTTTCCAACTGCGTCCCCAGAGTTGCTGGTTGTGCTCAGCGCTCCTGGGGTCGCCGTCCCGTCAACTGATGTGGCATTGTTGGCTGCCAGCGATGCTGCGTCTGGATTGACCAAGGATGTCGTATTAACAGGTGTGCCATCGAAGTTCGTCGAATTACTTCCACTCCCGATCATGTTGGGACTGGCTACTGGAACTGTGTTATTTTCGGTTGAAGTCCCGGTGTTATCCGCACTGGTAGTGTTTAGGGCGGCTGGAGGAGGTGATCCATCAGCCGAAGTGGGTCCGGTGGTCTGCTGGGCATCACTGGGAGAGCTGCCAGCTGGCCGAGAGTGGGACCTTCCCATGATAAGGGCGACACAAATAACAACAAGCAAACGTTGCATCTTCAATGCTAATGAATTCGGGTCGAGGTATTAATCCACAGCAATAGATAAATAAATAAATAAACGAAAACTGGAAAAAGACAAATAGAAATCAGAAAAGAAGAATGAGAAATTATCCAGTAGGCAAGTCCGTGGGATGGTTGCGTGGAGGAAAGAACCCAATTGGCAGTCAACTAGGTCTTCTATGGGATGATGAAACCAAATATGGAGGGACCGATGGATGGTATCCTCTCATTACACTAGATACGAAGTCTTTTATATTTGCAAAACCCAAAAAACCAACGAAGCTCTGACTCCTAGGTTATGTTGTGCCTAACAATGTGACATCATAATAATTCATGACAGCGAATCCTGTAATTTTACGACCCCGTCGGCGTGAATCGTTCTTTTACTGCAAATGCAGGTACAGGCTTGCTTTACTCTGAGGGAAAACAATCTATCTTGCTAATCGCGTCGAGGGAGCGAAGGTCTGGATGTAAAGCTGTACGAGGGCCTATACTTTGAGTCGACTTTTAGGCACGTTGCTTGCTTGGTAGTGTGATAGGCTGGGGAAAGCCATCTGGGCTCTTGATGAACCTAGAGCCGGTTGCGTCCATGAAGCTGTACATACATACTGGCCACGACTGATCGGATTTCTTGAGTGGCAAGATGCGACGGTGCCAGGCTCGACAGTGAGTTGCATCAGTGGACGCTTTCTCGATCTGACAATCTCGGACCCGCCAGGCCTATGTATGTATGTACAGACAATGCTTGTCTCCACTCACTCCGTCCAGTGGTCGGGTTGAGGCAGTTCTCTCAATCTGTAATTGCGGATCAAAAACCTTCCTCGGTGAAAATTTTGAAAAGACTTGGCGAGCAGGAACCTTTGTACAGACTATGATGATCGGTTTATTGTCCCTACTTCATCGGTTAGACAAGCCAGAGTACCGAAACACCACAATAAATCGATCGGGAAGAAGTCATTCGGCTCCGAGGGTCCATTTTTGTCAAGTTGTCGTCTTTTATCAACCTGCAAGATGATAAACTCCTCTTATGGCCGCAGAGCACACCATCCAGAATGTCTGGTATGTCATCCGTCCGCAACTTGCCGCCGGTAACGTTTACGTTCCATCCTTCTTACCTCATGAGGTAACCAACATGTTGAACAAGGTCACACGAATACAAGAATTCTTTGAGGCCAAGTAGACTTATAATTGGATGACTGAAAAGTCTCTAACCTCAGGCGTAGAGTTGCGGCTATGAGCAATAATTCTCTCAATGTTGATTCGCTGTTACTCTGAGCTAATGAGATTGCTCAACAATTCTAGGACAATTGGAAGGCATGTGACTGCGAACTCAGGTGATCTCCACTCTGGAGTCAACATGCATTATCAGTAAAAAAAACTCCCCATAAACAGATTGATGAAGTAATCGTTTTAAGATTAAAGTGAAAAGTAAAGATAGAAAGAAGAAGATATGAACAAGAGGGTACGAGATATGATCTCCGACATTTCGAGATACATCTTTGGACTTGTCTACTTATAAGCAAATTTCGATACTTGTTAGACATTGAAAAAATAGATTATTTCGATGCTTTTATAATGAGAATTACGTCTACTATCTAGTTGCTTTCTTTAATCGTTTTCCGAGGTTTCTTTCCAAAATATTCTTGGGCGTTTTGCAAATCAACTTTGAAACACAAATTACCCCCTGCGGCAGAATGAGGTCAGCCATAGCATTCATCCCAGGACCCAAGTTGTTTAACCGTTAGGTACTCGCTATTAACTCCAAGACAATGCTCGAATTATGATTTTTTTCGTCCCAGAGTTCCCGTCATGATGAACAACGATTCAGTGCACACGTTTGTCTACTTCTCATATTTAGACCGCGTATACTGTTACGCCGGAATAGTGTGAAAAGCTCCTGTTATGACTCATTGTGATACTGGGAGACACTGAATGATTCCCGATCAACCCAAATCTGGCAACCAGTTTGTGATACGCGGGCATTGAAACTTGTACCCACAAATGTGATACTCATTGCATTCATCATAGGTGCTTGGACACTTGCTGGGCCATGAGCGCAAAAATCTGCTGAAGCTGCTAAGGAGAGTATAACAAAAGAATCCCAGAGCTGGCTCAATCTGATGCTAGGAAAAAGATCCCTGCCTCTGACTCTAGAAGATATTTATCAAGGCACACATGATGTTCACAGGAACAAGTGGTTAATTTCTATGCTAATGCCGAGAATTCAGCTAGGTAGTTCCAAGGGACTGTAATTGGTTGTATAGAAATGGTGAATTATTATTACATCAGTTTGGGTTTGTTCTTTATGACTTTTGAATCATTTAAGCTTATTACTAGTTCATAGTAGCCAACTGTTTCCAATAATATGAGTGTAAAATATAAGTAAAATCATTTCATCATAAAAACCACAATCATATTCACATATTTGCTAAAAGTTTAAAGGATTTAGAAATTTTAAAAAATTTGGCAAATTTATATATGTGGTTCCATATTAAATATTGTCATTCACTCAGACTTCTCCCAAATTGCTACTCCTTCTTAGAATCTCTAGTAATTCAGGGCAGTCCAGTGAGAAATTTCAGAATATGTTTTTCACCAATTCCCTGTAGATGTACCTGATGTCAGAAATTAAGTCAGAAATGAGGTGCTGCTTATGTTTTAGGAGCTACGGCGATCAATAGATCTAGGTTGAAATTGCCACACAAATCTGCAAAAACATCCTTGATGTAGACAAAGTTGCACCTTTTCATATCCAGGTCTGTGTGCAGCCCTGCAGCTGTGCAGAGACCTCAGACATGTGCATAGTATATGTAGTCTCCTCTGTCTGTGTGGTAGATACATGACAAGATGTTGTCAATGTATGCTGGTCACTGTTTAAATATATTATTTCCAAATGTTTTATGTGGAATATCATTACCCAAGAACTTTCTGTGTCTCAAAATCAGTCAAAACAAGTTAAAATACTCAAAAAAGTATTAGAGCACATTGGAAAGAGGATAGATTAAATTTGGAGGTGACTAAAGAACTGCTAGACAACCAGGTATGCCATAATGTTGAAACTAAATACCATCTAATATTTTTTTTAATACTTACTACATAAAATGAATTTTTTTTTTGAAACAAATTCTCAGAAAAGAATTAATCAATAATTGGAAACATCAAAAGTTCTATGCAGGCAAATTTCTAAAATGAAAAAAGACCATAAGACTGATAGAGGAAAACTGAAATTGAAAGAGACCAGGACTTCTGGTTGAAAGTGAACAATGATAGGGTGTATCAGATTTAAAAAATTAAAAAATATTGAAGGCTGATTTGGCGGAAAGCCATTTATCTGGATTTTTTTTATTTTACCAAAATTTAGAATGAAGCTTTGTTTTTTCTTTGAAAAATATTTTTTTATTAAAAAAATTGGGGTATGCGTAAGATCAGCCATTTCATTTTTTTTGAAGATCTTGAATCTGATGCACCTCAACATGATCATTGATGCTTTGTTAATGCACATCATTGAGTGATAGAGTTCTAATATTGACATAAATGAAACACTTCTTTATTTATGGCACATTTCTTATGAAACAAAATATTTTGTGAATTATAGATAGGATTAATTATATTGACAAAGAATGGAGCTTCTCATGTTGATCTCCCCAACAAATGCTTACATGAAACATTCCTCACTACCTGATATCCTCAGTTAACATAAAGAACCTCTCTATAGCAGAGAAGACCCAGAGGAGCCACTAAAAAGAATTGAAAATGATAACCAACTGGACCATCTGAGCTGTATTTAACCCCAAAATCAATCATTCATAAAGCCAGATTATGTATCTAAAGGATCAAGTAATTATAATCAAGTTAATTAAGTGACGATTTGAGTTGTATACCTTGAGTAAGGGCTTTATTTCTAATTATCTAAATGGAACCATAGAAAGGAAATTCCTGAACCCAGCCCCTTGCCACTGAACTATCTGTGCATTGATCAAATGTATAACCTGTATCATTAATAAAAAAGGTAATTTGGCTAGTCAATCACAAATTTAGTGAACTCCTACCTGTTCCATGCAAATCAAATCCTTTATTGAATATTTCCAGGAAGGAATGACAGTATTATGAAATTCTTCATGAAATTGAGGATAATAATCAGCCTTTATCCTCCAGATAGACCTTAAGGCAAGATTCTCAAAGAATACTAAAGTTATTTACCCCCTCTATAATGTTAGAATGTGAAAATAACTTGTGTCCTCTGGGAATTGAACCCAGGTCTCTCATGTGCATGGAAAGTGTACAACCAACTATACTAAGGACGCTTGCTTCCAAGTGATCAAGATATGCTTGTAGAGGTCAATGACAATGTCACTTTGTGAGGACATATGATGAATGAGTAACCAACTACAAGCATGCAGGGACTGAGGTCCTGAAGACTGCATGAAAGCATAGATCATATCTCAACATATAAAACTGATTCATTCAGAATATCTAATTTTATCAATAAAACAAAACCATCTCCACCTGGCCACTTCGATGAATTCATATCACCAAAAATCATCCCCAAATGAATTATAGGCCCAGGCTAAATGTCAGCCTCCTGGATGCCAAGACCCTTGCTGTCCTTTAGCTACCAGAGGTGATAGAATAAATAATAAATATATTACTCAATAAATGCAGAAAAAATCCGTAAAATATTTGGATAAAGCTATTGCAAGGTTAATTGGTTTGGTTTATGGTTTGATATTATATATAAATATTGATAAATTGATTATTAAATAAATTAATGGAGGGGCCACAATAATATTGTGGATATTTAACACATCTCTTCAGGAATTCACTTTGAAAAAACGTATACCTGGTTACTTTGGAACCTTTAATTTATATTCTGAAAGGATATCTTGCCCAAAGATAACATGTATATAAAATACACGGTGGAGTGGCACAGCTTTATAAGCAAGCTTCCACGAAAAAAAAAGGATAATAAGACTCACTGGTATATTATTTAATCCTTTGGGTGCCTGTTTGGGACGTGGACTGATGGGTTAAACCTATTACTGGGGTTGAAAAGGTTGTTCAGCCGTTTAAATTGATAAAAAGGGTTGGGGATGGATATTATTAATCATACTAAAGGCATAAATAACTTAATTATCTCTTATAAGTATTTGATTACCTTGGCATGGTGTCTGGATGTTGGTATAACTGGGTATCTGGGTATCAATATCCTCAAAAGAGCTCCTTATTTATAGCTCTTTGAGTCCCAATATTGTCTTTCTGAGGGATACAGGGGCACAAAGGGATGGACACTAAGGCTAGCAGAGTAACCAGTGGTAGCCTGTCACGTTTTCTAGGTGCTTTAGCACGGGTAATATCTAATTGCACAGGGTATGGGAATTATTCTACCTTTCAATTGATGTTTGGACCTGTGAATAACACTAATCTGTCCATATTTTTTATTATTTAATTAATTATCCTGAGTAAATGTTCCCAGTATGTTAATAATTATTTTAAGAGAAATTCCTAAGGGTGTTTTGATTTCAAGTGGGTTCTCATTATGTATTAACTGATTGGAGTAAAATCATGATATTGATTCTCCTCCTTATTTTCAAAATTCAGTTGATTTACTAAAAATAATTACTTAAAAATATAAGTCATGAGAATTCATTTAGTTCCTTAGTATTTCACAAAAATACTGATGCCTTGAAGTTCCCACAATTGTATTTTCAAGTATTTTAATATATTTTTACAAATATTAGTTCTCTTATTTTTGAAATTTTTGGTATTTTTAATTATATTTAATAAAAAATACATATAAAGGTTATATAGGTATTCTTAAATACTTTTATCTATTTTTAGATTATCTAATATCCATGGGGAAATTTATTACATATGTAGAATGTCCCCGTTTAGGTTCTAGCATATTTACGTGGTACCTGAGCTTCTCAGGCCATCTGTCACTCTGTCAGCCCC
Source organism: Puccinia polysora (assembly GCA_025617555.3). Classification (NCBI taxonomy): domain Eukaryota; kingdom Fungi; phylum Basidiomycota; class Pucciniomycetes; order Pucciniales; family Pucciniaceae; genus Puccinia; species Puccinia polysora. Next base: position 27,027,102 of record CM062624.1, read on the forward strand.
GTAGTCCCGCTGCTGCGTACTTGTCAGAGGCCCAGGGGCTGCGTACACGGCTTGTCAGGGTATGCTGATAGGGTTGCAGTGCTGCTGCTCAGGCCGCGCGCGGGTGTATTGATTGTCACGGCTGCATGCAGAATTGTGCAGAACACATTTCCATATGTAACTCCTAAAATATACACAACACCTCAATTGTGACTGATTTTTAGGTGTGAAATCTATACGTGACAATGCTTGTGAAATATTTAATTGGAG